>OY992877.1:102374744-102399744 GCA_963921405.1 Cepaea hortensis
ACGAGAATCAGTATTGATTTTTTGTCCCACATTGTGCATGTACATCTGTGTTTTTTAAGTTTTGACATTTTAAGGACTCAGTCGGTTGTCCGTTGTTAGCACCAGTAGATACCCCGCTACTCGTTACACCGATGATCGGACTCGTGGTCACTCGGGTGCTGACCGGGCAGGTGACAACTACATGGGGGACACCACCACCTTCTTTGCGCTTACTATTTACGCCGGATCCTTCCACTCCACCCTGACCACACACATGAGGAGACACGACGACACATGACGAACCCGCTCCTTCCAATCCTTAGTACATTTTATTTTAAATTTTACCCGCCAAAAACACCGAGCTTAACAAGCCAAAGACACACTCCACAGGCACCACATACACCCAGCACCACCAGACACCACCCAGCTCCACGTGGAGCACTCCACAAGCTCCACACCGAGCGCTCCACAAGCTCCACGTGGAGGCTCCACAATTTTGGGGGGAGTATGCAACATATATAACTACTGGCATCTCCCATCAGATGTTATGATTGTTCTGAGATAATTGTACCAATTCACATGTTTAAGAATATACCCACTAACTTGTATATTACATTGTGGTGTTTCGTTCGTCCTAGTGACGAGTATAATCTGTGCCTTCCTACAATTCAATTCTAACTCTAATTGTTTACTTTGTGTAGCAAACGCATCTACTAAATGTTGCATATCCTGCTCATAGTCTGCAATCAATACTGTATAATCCGCATATCTAATGTTATTGATGTGTCTTCCCCCAGTGATGATACCTTTCATATCTTCTACATTTCTAAAATATATTTCCACTGTACGGTGAAAAAAAGATCTGGAGACATTGCACATGGCTGTCTCTTATCTTTCTTAATAGGTTGATATTGACCTACTTCATTATCAATTCTTATGGCAGCTTGTTGTTTCCAATGTATGTTTTTTACAAGTGTAAGGTGTAATGTCTTTCCCATCAATTTGTAGATCTTCAAGCATCTTTATCATGTTAACATGGCTTACTTTATTGAAAGCCTTTGTGTAATCAATAAAGCAGAGTTGTAGATCGTTGTTTACTTCTATAGAACGTTCAATTACTGTTCTCAGCATATACACAGCATTTACGGTACCTTTGCCTTCTACAAACCCGCATTGTTCTTCTCCTATTTCAGGTTGTATTTTCTTCCTAACTCTTTACTTGATAATTCTTAGAAATTACAATAACCAGGTCACTGTCTTGTAACCTAGCAATATTGTTGTTAAGGGTGTTAGAATGTTGAGCACGTGACATCGCGGTGCAGACGAACACGGTGACGTCATAGGACAGTTTAAAGATGGCCGCCTCACTTCTAATACGCACTAAAGAGGAGCAGCTTTCTGTTATCCGTTTTTTTTTTAAAAATCAATGAAGAGATGAAACCTATAGTAATTCATCGGCGAATGAAGACCCAGCATGCCTGTCAATTCAGCAAGTGTATGAGTGGAGTAGGAAGTTTCAAAACTTTTCAGTCCGATGAAGAGTTACAGCAGATGGTGAATGAGTGATTACACACGCTCCCAAGAGAACTTTTTTCTACAGGAATCCAAACACTTTATCGGCGCTGGAGGACTTGCATTGAACGCAGTGGTGACTACATCGAAAAATAATACATTTGTTCTTTACTTTTTCAGAATTTATTCACACACACACGCGTGCGCGCGCGCACACATACACACACTCACACATACACACACACGCGCACACACACACACACACACACTCACACGCGCGCACACGCATTTAAAGTTTTCATGTGCAGTCCCCTCGTCTGTATATATATATATATGTGTGTGTGCGTGCGTGCGTGCGTGCGTGCGTGCGTGCGTGCGTACGTGCGTGCGTGCGTGCGTGTATGTATGTATGTATGTATGTATGTATGTATGTATGTATGTATGCATGCATGCATGCATGCATGTATGTATGTATGTATGTATGTATGTATGTATGTATGTATGTATGTATGTATGTTATAATATGTTGTTGCTGTTGTTATTAATGTTATTGTTGTTTAAACCAGATTGTATTAAGTTGCTCACTCTTTACAGACTGATGGAAATAGAGAACGTGACGAATTGCTTCCATACCCACAGATACAGAACACATTCATCATGAGCATGTCCATGAACTCTACATGTGGAGTGGGCAAGATGTGGGTGCTGAATATCCCTTACCATTATGTTGGTGAAACACTTTGACTTTCTTGCAGCCTACAAACTTATTAAACCTTGCCAGAACAGTGTCTCTGGGGAGTTACAGTGGCTAGCTTACATGCCTGCCAGCCCATTGGTAATGTATTCGAATCCCATCAAGGCAGATTTGTTAAAACTGACCTTGGCTCATAGGTGAACTCAGCCTAAAATAGATACCAGGACATGTCCTGTAATATAAAGGCGGCTGGTGAAATAGTTGTCCACATCACCCATAGAGTATGGATTGGTCTATAAAATATGGGGATGGTACTATACACCTACTGTCAAACATCTGGAAGTCAAAGACGCTCAGCAAACACACAAAACTTAAAATCTTCAACTCTTGTGTGATTCCGGTGCTAACATATGGATGTGAAAGTTGGAAATCAACGGTAGCTTAAGATAAAAAAATTAGGCAATTTTGAGAACAAATGTCTTAGAAGAATTCTAAACCTCCACTGGACAGATTTTAGAACCAATACGCAAATAAGACTAGATCAAGCAAGATATTGTATCCAATTTTATAAGAAAACGCCGTTGGAACTACATCGGAAACTACTCAGAATGGACAAGAAAAGACTCCCTACCAAGCCCTCATATGGACACTGGTAGGGAAAAGAAAACGGGAAAGACCAAGAGAGACCCTGCGTAGACCCTCATCAGAGAGGGCTCATTCAACTGCCAAATAAACATTCAAGATCTACAACAGGTGACAGCGAACTGTCATCTTGGGCTCAAGAGGAAAGACTAATTAACTAACTATACACCTAGTACATCCCTAGGCATGTAATAGTGTCCTTTACTCATTTAACTTCAGTGTCTGTCTAGAGTTGAGTTGAGTTACATATGGGCTGGCTGGCATTAGGTCTCAGTTGGATGTTTCCTGTACATGTTTTAGGTATGTCATTGTCAACTGACTCCAACCCATATCCCAAGATAAAAGCACATCCTATTTCTTCAACAAGAAGCTTTCAGACAAAAATTTACATGGCCAAGGACACAGATATACCAACCAGGTTTTAAAAAAAAAAAGATACACGCATATACAACTAGCAGTCATTATAGATTGAGACCATTTTTTCTCTAATAATTGTGTGCATCTCTGTTTGGTTACAATGTTTTGTCTGGAATAAATGTTACTGCATAGCATTCCACTTATAAAACATCACCACTTCAGTCATAGCTATTACACATCTATCAGCTTTGTAATGTTAGTCATTGTTATGCTGATTTACACAAATGGCAGCACTAGTCAGTCACTCTTAAAATGCAGTTGAGAACATTTGATTTTGTTTTTTAATCAGCCCAAATTGTGTGCAAAGAATGTAATGTGAAGTAAAGGTGGCTGGTGTGATACTAACAAATTTATCCACGGAGTGCTGATTGGTCTATACAAATATGGGTCTATCGCCGTATTCCTGATGCATCTTAACTGATTAAGTGCCATTGTATTATTAATCGACTTAAGCGATTTTCCGTATCTGCCATGGACTCATATCGAAATGTTGTCATTGCGTTATAATACAACATGTCTGCTGCCATATTAACAACTTGTAAGTCATAACTGTGACACACGCCTACTTCCCATTTCCGTCATTCATTTTTGTTTGGTCCAAACCTAATTTTGGTTTGACACAGACTCTGTTAAAAAAAAAAAAAAACTGAAAAAAAGAACTCTGTAAGCGTGTAAAAGAACTTTCTAAGCGTGTAAAAGAACTCTGTAAGCGTGTAAAAGAACTTTGTAAGCGTGTAAAAGAACTCTGTAAGCGTGTAAAAGAACTCTGTAAGCGTGTAAAAGAGCCCTTTACTTTTATTTAATGTCAACGCCAGATATGAGAGCATGTTTAGCTTGTTGGGCCAAGGGTGGTATTATCATCACAATGTGTTCTGCCAGATGGCATAGGTCTCGGTTTTTCGTGTTCTGAATCAATTCTGTTGATGTTATTCATTCTGCCACTGTGGTAGGCCATACAGCTTTATTAGTTCTCTCGGTCTGGCTTTACCTCTACTACTCTACTATCGTTCTGTCATCACAATATTTATCAATGCTTCCCTTCTCATTACATGATGAACTGTTTGTGATTTCTTGGCAAGTTTTACGTTCAGTGATTCTCTCGTTTCAACTTTCGGTGTGTTGATGCTGTGGTAGCTGGTTTAACTCCTACGCCGGTGGGTTTGACTAAAATGTTGATCCGGGGACGTAAATTACACATTATCTCAGAAGTCGGAATGAGTTTGCCTGATGGCGAGGGACACTGGTATTATGGAAAGCTATTCCACGAGAAAAATTAGTCTCTAATTGTAATAGCATGTGTATGGACTACACTTGAGCTCAAAGCAAGCGAGCGCCCCCCCCCCCGCCCCCCAAAGGGGGAATCAAGAAGTCTGCATGAGTAGTAATGCCCATGTCTAGATAGTTAATTCATGATCAGTCTTCGATGCATTGAATCGAGTGGCTAATGATCGCAATGTCAAAGCTGTCATGGGCTTCTGTTTAGGGGTCATATATTACTCAGTGTAGGTGTTACACCATTCAGATGTTGTTCTTGGTGTATCTGACAGTTTGGTCTGGATAGAGGGCAGAGGTCTGGTTATGTGGTAATCGCTCATCATTGTTGGTGTTTTATTTTACACTGTGATTGTCTTTACTGTTTGTTCTTATAGTACATATATGTTTTTGTGTGAACATTAGTTTCGATTCTATTATACCCTTACCCCTACCCCGTTAAACCTCAATGAGAAGTTATATTAGGGTTCATCCCTAACTCAGATTAATAATCCTGCGGACCCAGTCACTAAGACTGCCACAAAAAGGATAGTAATGTGAAAGTGATTGTTGTCCAAAGAGGGTAATGGCTTCAACATTAGTTGCCCCATGAGTTGTAGATTCTGGAAGAGAAATCAAGAAGTTTTGTCTTGTTCCTAGTTTGTTAGTTTAGTTTGTAGAAATTTAGTTTGTGCACTCACTGTTGCCATTACAGCCTAACGGTTTAATTTATTAATTGGGTTGGGAGATGTCCATTCTCAACACCTGTCTTAGATCCCTGGAATATCTTCTTTCTGTTTACTTTCCCTGTTCTTGTTAGTTCGAGAGAAAGATTGTACGATCTCTCTGTCTCTCTGTCTGTCTCTCTCTCTCTGTCTCTCTCTCTCTCTCTCTCTCTCTCTCTCTCTCTCTCTCTCTGCCTCACATCATCATGTCTACAGATACATATGCTGTACATACAGCATTTGTTAGAATCGATCAGTTATGAAATGGATGCACTGAGTAAACTTACATAATTGTATTTACTTCTGATGTTTTCGCAAAATGTGCCAGTACATTGTAAATGTATTTTATAACGAAAATGCATAATTTCATATGTTTATATGTGTAGTTAAAGTGGTCGATATGCGGCCTCATCCTTTTATATTGATTATGAGATGAATGCGATTAACTTAAACCACTGTGGCATTCAAACACAGATAAAATTTGCATTACGATTTCAGAGCATTGATATAACCACACTATTTCGTTTGCCGTCTGCTGATCAATTCTGCATGTTTGCATTATACATCATAAAAGGTTAGTATTGACGTTTCATCGTAACGTTGCATTGTTTTCAATAGCAAACTAGAAAGACGAAAGTCAAAAAACCAAAACTTAACCTCGGCTTTCTGTTTTGTGTCTTAGACAGTCGTGCGAATTTAGACAAACGGTCACATTGCAGTGCTGACCGACACGAAGATGGACATAGGACATTCAACATTGCAGATACCTTGAGCTTGAGGGTGCATAAGGTATAAGGGAGAACTGGCAATAGATTTAGAGGCTTTTCGGTGCTGTCGATGAGAGCGATGTTCTGCAAAGGACCTACTACGTGATTATGATTGTACTGTTACACTCATTCCATATGTTCCTCTTGTACTTTGCGGTGTCGAGGCGAAGCATAAACACCAGGAGAGAACCTATTTATGGGCTTCATATATCGTGATTCCCATGGATTCCGTTATTCCCTCTGTCCATCGTTTACGTTGTCGACCTCTTCTTCTGGTTCCGTTTGGCCTGTACTGTCAGTAATGTTTTGAAAACCAGAAAACGAACAATTTACCAGAACACGCTTAACTCCTTGTTTAATTCAAGTATAAAGTGCTTTAATATAGATTTCGGATGAAGAAGGCTGTTCTATGGTCTAATGTAATAACACTTCAGTCTCAATTAACTTATGCAGGCAGTAGTGCAAACATTCATTAATTGGTACCTGCGCATAACAGAAGGAATAAAATGATGTAGGAGAATCACCAACATAGAGCTCATGGAACAAGTGTCAGTGAGTCAAGAGATGAGGGGAAAACATTGGCACTGTGTATGATACATTGAGAAAACCTGATAACAGTATAGCTAGAGATTCCATTGTCTGTAACCCACGACAAAGAAATCGAGGGAGACCTAAAGACATAAGGAGAATAGAAGTAAAGACTGGGGTGAATATCGAGTGATGGAGCAGAAAGAGATATCAAAGGTAAGGGCGGCTTAGCACGGGTTGGTTGCGAGCCAATATTCCACTTGGAGATAAATGACAGAAGAGGAAGTAATGGTCTAGTCGGACAAGGGTGCACTTCCGCTACTTTCTGTATAATTAGAGCGCGCCCTGCCTACCAAGTATACAGTAATATTTAGTTGTTAACTTTGCTTTATATAAAATTAATTTGTTTTATGCCTAACTAAATAAAACCTATGGTAGCACAATGACTGGGGTATGTAATAGTCATTATACGCTGTGTAGTTTTCATAGGTAAATTTCGTCCCAAAGCAGGTACTGCATTTCGAGTCTGAAGTACTAGCTTTCATATATTCAAATCCACGACTTATATGAAGTGAGTGGCCAATGTCACAGAATGCCGCGAGTTGCACCAGAATGCTTTCCTACATGGAAGTATTCAATAAGAGTGGAATAACTACTTAGAGGAATAAACTTAATAATAGGCGGTATTCTCAACATAAGAAGCTGACGCAATGTTATGCGGGATGGAACAAGACCAACCTCTAGCCATGATGTAAGATTGCAGAGGGTAAGTAATCACAAACGACCACAGTCTGCTGATTACGTGGGAACCAGTTCGATTTGACGCAAGTACTCACCAGCAGAATGCTTTCCTACATGGAAGTATTCAATAAGAGTGGAATAACTACTTAGAGGAATAAACTTAAGAATAGGCGGTATTCTCAACATAAGAAGCTAACGCAATGTTATGCGGGATGGAACAAGACCAACCTCTAGCCATGATGTACTCACCAGCAGAATGCATCGAAACTCTCGCCCAACCGAGCTACTAGTATACCATTATTATAGTGTAACCACTTAACTGTTACACCAAAGAGCTGGCTCCAACCAAAGTAAAGCTGATAACATTAATTTGTTGTAGTTGCTACAGAAGATGTTGCTATATGACCTCTTCTTATCGAGGTGGGGTCTCCGTTGCGAAGTGGTCAAGCTGTTTGACTCGGGCGCCGAAGGTTGTGGGTTCGATTCACGAGAAAATGTTTTTGAAGACTCCTGTGGATCGTCGCTGGAGATACGGAGTTCGTGCTTTGTGTGACGCTTTCCGCGCCGCCGAAAGAGACCGAGCCATGTGGGATAAAAACCCGGTGCAATGAAGTCGACTCTGTCTACTTTTAAGCGACATTTTTTTCTTGTGGTGTTAGTCTTGTACTATAGGAAGAACTGGGAACTGTTGGATACTTGGTTTCGCCCAGATATGCAAGCAACACACTTAATCGGGCATGATAATGAGTTGTCACGGAAGTGTGTGCAAGTCTAGGTGCCGACTATGTACCCATCTTTGGGTGGAAATTGCCACTCTTTTGTCTGTCATAGCGTGCAGATTGTGTAGGCCTCGGCAGTCTTCACAGCAGCGTCGACCATGGCCGATCCTGCCTGTTTAGCCAGACAAGTGCATACCCTGGACGCCCCGCGTGAAGTTAAGTGATATTTTGATCAGTATAACGCCCAACCTTGGTATATAAGTATATCTGTATACGAAATAAGGAAAGAACAAATACAAGGAATTGTTCAACTACTGTTTATGTCAGGTTTGAAAGTAATATATGTTTGGATCGGCTATGGACAGAGCTACAGTCTGAAAGCGTAATGGTTAATATGCTTTCTATCAATACCGTGGTGTTGGGTTCTATCCGCTGTAGAGGCTGGGTTGTTGTTGTTGTTGTTGTTGTTGTTGTTGTTGTTGTTGTTGTTGTTGTTGTTGTTGTTGTTGTTGTTGTTGTTGTTGTTGTTGTTGTTGTTGTTGTTGTTGTTGTTGTTGTTGTTGTTGTTGTATAAACTTCTCCATTCTGGATGTTCTATGTTACATGGCACGGAGAATTTAGGAATACGTGATAACCAATTTCGCCCGGGTAAGCAAGCCGTACGACAATTTCCATCACAAGTGTGCGGTCTCCAGGCATCGCACGGATGCTGGCTGCCTGCCAGCATTGGGAAGTTTCGTGGTGACATTTCCTAAGTCCAGAAGCGTGTCAAGCACCTAGCCCACCGGTAGGTCCCCTAACACCATAGATGGTGAACCTCGCAAAGTTTACAGTCCGGTAGTCACGCGTTCTGACCCGCATCGGAGGAGATGTTTTAAATTGACCTGGGCTTCCATGTCGGCAAACCTGAAATAGATACATGAAAATGTCTTGGGAAATAAAGGTGGTCGGTGTGCTAATGAACACATCGCTAATCGAGTTGGTCTATAGAAATGTGGATCCAGCATAATATGACCATTGCACCTATTGCGTATAAAGTTATTCTTTTCTTGACCCACGCACGAAATTAGATGCAAGATAACGTCAGGTTGGAGGCCATAAAAATTAAGCCTAAAATGCATAACGGAAAAACAGTTAACGAGAATCAATCAATCAATCAATCAGGCGCCGTTTCTACAATGAAGGTTGGCTGCAATTGATCTCGAGCACTGTCTGTCTCTCGCCTTGGCTGTACATTCTGTCAGACTGATGTTCGTCCATATCTTGATGTTATCTTCCCACTTGTATCGTTGTCTACCTTTTGCTTGCTTGCCCTCAACCTTGCCTTCCAGTATGGTTTTTATAAGAGTGGTATGTCTTTTAATTAACGTGGCCGAAATATTTCACTTGCCTCTTTTTTTTTTAAATTTCTTTCATCGACTCTCTTTTAATTCCCAGTTTTTCTATAACCTATATATTGCATTGTTTTTGTTTTCATGAAATACGACATATTCTTCTGTGTATCCACATCTCCTGGGCATCTATTCGACTTTCTAGTTGCTTGTTCAATGTCCAGGCTTCCGCGGCATACAATAGTGTTGAATTTACGTAACATTTGACAGTTCTAATTTTTAATGCGGTGGTCATGAAATACCAGAGATTCGATATGCTGGTGATACAGTATTACTATCCACATCACAGAATGGTATAGAAAACTGAATAACCTCAACCCAAAGAAATAGTGAAAATCACAACTTATATCTTAACATAGCAAAAGCAAAGATAATGCATACAGATAAAACTGCTATGGAGAAAGAAATATATGTTAATATGGAAAGATTGGAGGTAGTGGAAAATTTCGAATATCTTGGGTCATTGATTACCAACAATGGTGACACAATGAAAGAAATTATCAATTGCTCTTCAAAAACTAAAACAACTGAATAAATTATGGATTGGAACAGATAGAACTACAAAAATTAGATTTTTAAGAGCATGCATCTTTACCATTGCAACATTAGCCTGTGAAACCTGGACCACTTACTAAATAAGCTGAACAGCGCATAAATGCTTTTGAATATACATGTTATAGATGAGTTCTAAGATTATCTTGCGTAAAGAAAAGAACAAATGCATACATACTTCAAGAGCTGAATAGTGAAGATGGTTGGCTATTACAGACGATAAAACAAAACAAAAAATTGATATATTTTGGTCACTTGAAATTTCATGAAAGTTTTGGAGAGAGCAATGATGGAGGGGTATATGCCTGGGAACAGAGGAAGAGGAAGACCAAAGAAAATATGGGTGCAGGATGTGACGGTTGATCTCCAGATGGCTGTATCGGACGCGGAACATCTTGCTAGTGATTAAGAAGTTTTCCGGAAGGTTGTTATGGGAGCGAGGTTCTGCAAAGGACATGCTACTGAATGAATGAATGAATAAATGCGTTGTTAATCTCTTTAGATGTTAACACTGATTTCATGCTGTTTAACGCGTTTTTGGTCAACCCTCTTCTCTTTTTTATTTATATTTCACTTCTGCCATCAACTGTTATTGTATGTCCAAGATATGAGAAACTTGTTATAATGAGAATAACTCAAGAAAATGACAACATGATTTCCCTTACTGAAACCTGACTTCAAGAGATGGTATCATACACTTATTTAGAAAGCAATATATACAATTCTGGGGGAACTGAGAGATAGAGAGAGAGAGAGAGAGAGAGAGAGAGAGAGAGAGAGAGAGAGAGAGAGAGAGAGAGAGAGAGAGAGGCAAGATGAGCTTTTATAGCACTAGAAATGTGTGGAAGTGAACGGAAATTAACTCTAGCATTAAACAGAATATCTAAGTCTAGTTAGTTAGTTAGTTAATCGACAGATCATCCTCATTGCACATCGAACCATTCAGTCCATAAGTGCTCGGATCCCCTCCTCAGCAAATCCCGCAGCGTGTAGTCGTGTAGCGGCTAACGACACCAGTTCTGTGTTGGTTTATCAATCTTTTTTGGCTTCCTGCGTAGTGTTCTTGTTTGGCCACACCTATTTTAAATTGCTGTTCTCACAGTGTGACCATGGTTGTAGATTCACAGTCATCACTTGGTTCTCGCAAAAGTCTTACTTCTCGTAGAGCATTCAGAATGTCAACCTGTCCATGGCGCGTCCGCCCTCCACATTAGCCTTACCTGCGAGCTTCTCAGCCCGTTCATTTTCTTGTACTCCCGCATGCCCTGGCACAAAAATGAAGCCAATCTTTGTCAGCCGAGACCGCTCCAGAGACAGCAACCACTCTCTTCGGATCCACCCGGTCTCTATCATCTTGAGCATGCTCATTGAGTCGCAAAGGAAACATGCCCAATTGAATGTATGTGTCTGGAGCCATGCTATTGTTTTGCTTACTGCCATGACTTCCATAGTTAGGCTACTTGTGGTCTCAACAAAAGCACCAGAGTCCTCCTTCACAATTATCCCTCCGGCCCGCGCCGTAAAGGCCCATGAGCTTCTCACATGTCGGACGACCGACCCATCTGTGTAAATGACAGCATCACCGTCTAACGAATATATCTAAGTCTTACATCAACTCAGTACTGTTGTATTGATCACAAGCACGGAGAACGATAAAACAGTTACTAATAAACTACAAACATTCATTAATTGGGCCAGTGCAGAACAGAGCTATAGGATTAAGATCTGACACATTTAAATGTCGACAGGACCTCCCTGAAGGAAGAAGTATGCGTCAGCGCACAGCCAAACTAGGCTCCACTAGAAAGGTGTCGTTGCTAGACTATCTATAATCTTTCTGAATCCGCAACATTACATTATGTTCAGAATTCGTAGCCAATCACTTTTATAGAACCTACGTAATTTGTAGTAACCAGTATATAACAAATAGCAAATGTATTATGAATACCTAAAGAAACGATATGTTTGGTTGGTTCTTTGGGTGGTTGATTAGTTGTTTAGTTGGTTCATTATTTAGTTGGTTGATTGGTTGGTTGTTTGGTTGGTTGATTGATTGGTTGGTTGGTTGGTTGGTTGGTTGGAAGTATGTATGTAGATAGGCAGACAGGTAGGTAGGTAATTAGGCATGTAGATAGGTTGATTGGGGTGTCTTCGTACCTAAGGTTGAGGGTTCTATCCAGGACCACGTCGTCCGGTTCACGAATGCAGTTTTCTCGGAGACTCCTGGGGGTGGTCGTTGGAGCTACCGATTGCGTGCTTTGTGAGACATTTTCGGCAGGACGCCCTGCGGAAAGAGACCGAGCCATATGTTTATGGGATAAACACCAGCTGCAATGAAGTCTTATCTTATCTCATATTGTTCCTCTTGTACCTTGCGGTGTAGAGGTGATGCATAAACAACGAGAGGTGCCCGTTTAAGGGCTTCATTTATGGAGATTCCCATGGACTTTGTTATTCTTCTCTCTGTCTCCGGTTAGCGGGGTAGGGGTATCCCCTATCAAAGGAGATGTAAGACGCCTCCTTTCCTCCGTTAGCCTACGGGACACCCTTGGGCAAGGTGGAGTACCCGTTTAGCCCCCTCATCAGGGTTACGTGAAGCCATGTAAGCAGGTGGTGGATGGAGTGTGAGAGCAGCCGACAGATTGTTGTTGGTTATGGTCTGCACTGTGCGGCGATAGGCAGATGATCTCATCAGTAGAGACAATGGCTATGGCCACCGACTAATACAGTCACTGCCCAGAAGGAAAGCAATGGCAAACTACCTTCTGCAAAACTTGCCAAGAAACCATAGCAACCATGAAAGAAAACATAATAAGAAAGAGATCTGGTGGCGAGACCCCCAGGCCAGGCAGATCAGATAACACTGGGAAGAGTGTGACACAGGGACCAGTACTAGTAATCGTGATGACGGAGTTAATCCTGACTGTGTTACCAAGGAAATACCCTGTGTCAGACTAAGAAGCAGAGTGAGAATAGCAACGTGGAATGTGAGAAGTCTGTATGAGGGAAAGCTTAAAGTAGTGTGTGATGAGATTGAGAGGTTAAACATTCAAATTTTTGGAATTAATGAACATCGCTGGAACGGCAAGGGACATTTTACAACTGAAAATGGAAGTATTTTCATTTATTCTGGTAGAGACGCCGGAGGCCAGAGTGGTGTGGCATTTTGTTTAGATAAGACAACTGCAAAATCTTTAATGGGATATAATCCAGTTAGTGATAGAATCCTCACTATTAGACTTAAAGGCCGTTCCAAAAAACACAACTCTCATACAGATATATGCACCTACTTCAACAGCAGAGGAGGACGAAATTGAAGATTTTTACAACACACTACAAGACACATTAAATAAGATTGGTCATAATGATATAACAATAATAATGGGAGATTTTAATGCAAAAGTTGGTGCAGGAAGAGCTGAAAATGAGAGACACGTTTTAGGAAAATTTGGATTAGGAAATAGAAATGATGCAGGTGACAAATTAATTGAATTTTGCACAGAAAATGAGTTAACGATGGCCAACACGCTTTTTAAACAACATCCAAGAAGGCTCTTCACATGGAAGTCTCCAGACAATATTACCAAAAATCAGATAGATTATATTTTAATACAAAGAAGATGGAGATCAAGTATAACATCTGCAAAAACCCTACGTAGTGCAGACTGTGATACAGATCATCAGTTATTAGAAGCAGATCTGAAATTAAAACTCAAAAAGCTTATCCGAGGACCAAGGCCACTTCGTTTTGATCTCACAAAAATACCGGATGCATACCTTGTAGAAGTTAGGAATCGCTTTGGGGTCTTGATGTCTGTACAAGAAGAAATGACACCTGATGAACTGGCAGTACAAGCTAGAGATATCTTGATAACTGCAGCCAAAGATTTAATTCCGACCAAGAAAAAGCAACTTAAGCCATGGATTGCATCAGACACATTAGAATTAATAAAACAACGAAGGGAACTTAAACAGAAAGGAGGTGAATCCGATAACAGCAAGATGAAGTATAAATCTTTAACTCGAGAAATAAGAAAGAACACAAGAAAGGACAGAAATCAATATATACAAGATTGCTGTACCAGAATAGAGCAATATCATAAGACTGGAAGAGATTATGAAATGTTCAAAGAAATGAAGTTATTGACAAGAAATGTTCAACCTCAATTGAATGTTATCTGTGACAAGATGGGAAATACCTTAACAGAATCTAGACAAATTCTAGAAAGATGGCGGGAGTACTGCAGTGGAATGTATGATATGAGTGACAGTGAGGATATGAATGAGATACATGAACCAATGGCAGCAGAGACAGAACCTGAACCCTCATTAGATGAAATTGCTTGGGCTATAAAGAACCTGAAGAATGGTAAATCACCTGGATGTGATGAGATACCAGCTGAACTAATTAAAGCGGGAGGAGAAGAAAGCATACACATATATCATGCATTATGTACAAAGATTTGGAAATATGGTATATGGCCAAAAGATTGGAAGAGAACTATCTTCATTCCAATACCAAAAAAGGGCAACCTGAAATTATGCACCAACTATAGAACTGTTGCCCTGATCAGTCATGCAAGTAAAATTCTACTAAAAGTCATAATGGGAAGACTTCGTAAGAAAATGGAAGAAGAGATTAACGTAGTTCAAGCTGGATTTAGACAAGGAAGAGGAACAAGAGATCACATATTCAACATGCGTTTTAATAATAGAGAAGTGCAGAGAATTTAATGTAAACCTATTCTCATGTTTTGTGGATTATTCAAAAGCATTTGACTGTGTACAACATCAGAAACTTTGGGAAATCATGAGGAATATGGGCTTTCCATCACATGCAGTACAAATCATAAAAATGCTCTATCTAGACCAACAAGCAGCAGTTAGAATAGATGGCGAGGCATCAGATTGGTTTGACATCAAGCAAGGAGTCCGTCACCCTATTTGTTTAACCTGTACGACGAAAATATAATGAGAAATGTAAGAGATGATATAAACAGGGAGCTATATGATGCCCTAAATATTGGCGGTCATGACATACCGGAGATTCGATATGCTGATGATACAGTATTACTATCCACAGCACAGAATGGCATAGAAAACCTAATAGCTTCAACCCAATTGAATAGTGAAAATCACAACTTATATCTTAACATAGCAAAAACAAAGATAATGCATACAGATAAAACTACTATGGAGAAAGAAATATTCATTAATGGGGAAAAATTGGCGGTAGTGGAAAATTTAATATCTTGGTTCATTGATTACCAACAACGGTGACACAATGAAAGAAATTAAACGGCGACTATCCATTGCTCTTCAAAGACTAAAACAGATGAATAAATTATGGAGTGGGACAGATAGAACTACAAAAATTAGATTTTTAAGAGCATGCATCTTTCCCATTGCAACATACGCCTGTGAGACATGGACACTTACTAAACAAGCTGAACAGCGCATAAACTCGTTATAGACGAGTTCTAAGAATATCTTGGGTAAAGAAAAGAACAAATGCATCCATACTTCAAGAGTTGAATATTCAAGAAGGTTGGCTATTAAAGACGATAAAACAAAGAAAATTGAAATATTTTGGTCACTTGAAACGTCACGAAAGTTTGGAGAGAAAAATAATTGAGGGGTATATGCCTGGGAAGAGAGGAAGAGGAAGGCCAAAGAGAAGATGGGTGCAGGATGTGGCGGATGATCTCCAGATGGGTGTAACATCTTGCTTATGATCGAGAGGTTTTCTGGAAGGTTGTTATGGGAGCGAGGTTCTGCAAAGGACATGCTACTGAATGAATCTCTCTGTCTATCGTTTACATGGTTGGTCTCTATTCCTGGTTCCATTTTGTCTGTACATCATTGCTTGTTGCGGTATACTATTTGTTTATTAGCCGAACATCCTGTTTTCTAAAGAAATTTAGCGCTGCTATTATCACCACTTCGGTCCTGATTTCTTCATTTCTAACTTTCTCTCTTCTTAATACATTGAACATTCTTCTTAAACAATCTCATTTCCGTTGTTGTAATTTTCCTTATCTCTTTTTCTATCATTGTCCAGATTTGGTAATGGTAGCATAGAGTTGGTAGGGAGTCTCCGTGGCGAAATGGTCAAGCCGTTTGACTCGGATCCGAAGGTTGTGGGTTCGATTCCGGGCCGCGTCCTTCGGTTCACAAGTGAAATTTTTCGGAGACTCCTGTGAGTCGTCGCTAGAGCTTCGGAGTTCGTGCTTTGTGTGACGCTTTCCGCGCTGCGGAAAGAGACCAAACCATATGGGATCAAACCCGGTGCAATGAAGTCGACCCTGTCGACTTTTAAGCGACTTTTTTTTGTTAGGAAGATTGTGTTGTTTAGTGCTATTTTAATGTCTACTGATACGTGTTCGTTCTTTAGTATTGGTGCCGTTTGTCCAATGAGTTGGTTTGCTCTTTTGCATCTATGTTCGATTTCATCTTCTGATTTGCCATCTGATGATATTATACTTCTTAAGTACTTGAAGCTTTTTACTTTCATCAAGGAGTGTTCTTTTTGATTAATCTTTGTTGTTATTTCTTCTTTGGCTATAGTCACAATATTTTGGACACGTTATGAGAAGAAATAAACTGGCGAACTTGGTGACAACTGGCAAGATTGAGTGGAAAAGAACAAATGAAAGGCAGAGAAGTAAACAGCTGGATGGCTTGGCCACGTGGTATGGTCGAGAGAAGAACATAGAATTGATCCACGACTCTTTGGATGGTGTGAAATGACGAAACATGACCACCCATGCTTTTGGACACGGCATATGATGATGATGATGATAGTCATTGCCTCTGTTTTACTGATGCTAATTTTCATGTTATGTTCCTTGCACACTTCGTTAGACTATTTTTGTGGACTGCTTCTAGTTCTGCTTCTGATTTTGCTGTTAGTGCTTGATCGTCTTCAAAAAGGAGTTCTTTAATGCCAACATACGCACAAATATTGGTCTACTAATTACCCTGTCAAACGACACACACACACACCCACACCCACGTCCACACACACACCACACACACACATGTCTTATAGATTGTGTTACATCCCACCCTCTCTCTCTCTCTCTCTCTCTCTCTATTATATATATATATATATATATATATATATATATATATATATATATATATATATATATATATATATATATACTAGCTGACACGGCCCGGCTTCGCCCAGACTCTGGTGGGGAGCATCTCATTTAATTCATATAAGTAGTCATATAAGCTCCCGTTCCCGACTGTCTGTCTGTCTATCTATCTGTCTGTCTGTCTGTCTGTCTGACCCGGCCCAGCCCATGGTGGAGAGCATCTCATTTAAATCATATAAGTAGTCATATAAGATCCCGTTCCCGACTATCTGTATGTCTGTCTGTCTTGGGTAAATGGAGGAGGGAGGAGGAAGAGGGAGGTGGAGGAGGGAAGAGGAGGGAGGAGGAGGGAGGGGGAGACAGGAGGAATAGGAGGGAGGAGGAGGGATTAGGAAGAGGAGGGAGGAGTAGGGTGGAGGAGGAGGGGGAGGAGGAGGGAGAGGAAGAGGGAGAAGGAGGGAGGAGGAGATCGCAGGAGGAGGAGGAGGAGGAGAGGGAGGAGGAGGAGGGAGAGGGAGGAGGGAGAGGGAGGAGGAGGGAGGAGGAGAGAGTAGGCGGAGGGAGGAGGCGGAGGGAGCAGGAAGAGGGAGGAAGAGGGAGGAGGAGGAGGGAGGAGAAGGAGGAGGGAGGAGGAAGGAGGAGTAGAGAGTGGGAGGAGGGAGGAGGCGGAGGGAGGAAGAGGGAGGAGGAAGAGGGAGAAGGAGGAGGGAGGAGAAGGAGGGAAGAGGATGAGAGGGAGGAGGAGGAAGAGGGAGGAGGAGGAATGTGAAGGGAGGAGGAGGGAGGAGGTAGAGGGAGGAGGAGGAGGAGGGAGGAGGATAGAGGAGGAGGAGGGATGAGGAGGAAGAGGGAGGAGGTAGAGAGAGGAGGAGGGAGGAGGAGAATGGAGGAGGAGGGATGAGGAGGAGAGGAGGAGGAGGGGGAGGAGGGGGAGGAGGGAGGGAGGAAGAAGGAGGAGGGAGGAAGACGGATGAGGGGGAGGAGGGAGGGGTAGGAGGGGAGAGGAGGAGGAAGGGAGGAGAAGGGAGGAGGAGGAGGGAGCAAGAGTAAGGAGGAGGGAGGAGGAGGAGGAAGAGGGAGGAGGAGGGAGGAGGAAGAGAGAGGAGGGAGGAGGAAGAGAGAGGAGGGAGGAGGAGGGAGGAAGAGATAGGCGGAGAGAGGAGGAGGAGGGAGGAGGAGGAGTAGGGATGAATAGGAGGGAGGAGAAGGGAGGAGGAGGGATTAAGAGAAAGAGGGGGAAAGGGGAGAAGGGAGGAGGGAGGAGAGGGAATGAGGGAGGAGGAGGGAGGGAGGAGGGAGGGATGAGGAGGAGGAGGGAGGAGGAGGGGGACGATGGTGAAGGAGGAGGAGGAGAAGGGAGGAGGGAGGAAGGAGGAGGAGGAGGGGGAGGAGGGAGGGGAGGAGGAGGGAGAAGGAGGAGGAGGGAGGAGGAGGGAGGAGAACGTAGGTGGGGGAGGATGAGAAGGGAGGAGGGGTGAGGGAGGAGAGGAGGAGGGAGAAGGAGGAGGGAGGAGGTGGGAGGGAGAGAGGAGGAGGAGGGAGGAGGGAGGAGGAGGGAGGAGGAGGGAGAGAGAGGGGGAGGGAGGGGAGGAGGAGGAGGAGGGGAGAGGAGGAGGAGGAGGAGGGAGAGGGAGGGAGGAGGAGGGAGGGAGGGAGGAGGAGGAGGAGTAGAGGGAGGAGGCGGAGGGAGCAGGAAGAGGGAGGAAGAGGGAGGAGGAAGAGGGAGGAGAAGGGAAGGGGAGGGGAGGAGGAAGGAGGAGTGGAGGGAGGAGGGGAGGCGGAGGGAGGAAGAGGGAGGGAGGAAGAGGGAGAAGGGAGAGGGAGGAGGAGGGAGGAGGTAGTAGGATGATTGATTGCCATCCCACCAGGTTAATATGTTATCGCGGACCTCAGAGAGAAGTGTCTATGTAGAAGACCATTTCCTGGACGTACGTATTTTGGGAGGGGGAGGAGGGAGGAGGGAGGAGGAGGGAAGAAGAAAAAAAAACTACGACAGTTGGCATCTCTGGAATGAAAGGAAGGCGTGTAGAAAATTTCATCTCAATCGGATGGGCCGTTCGCGAACGTATAAAGGACATACATACAGACAGAGATACGCACATCCTAATTTATATATAAGATATATATATATATATATAATTTAATAGTTAATTTTTGACAAATTAACGATTAATTAATAGATAATTTTTATTAAAGTAAAAAATTATAGTCACATAACTCACATTATAATCGTATTTGTTAACAATCGAAATAACATTGGATTGTCTTGTTCATATGTCATCTAATAACCAACTATGCAAACAGACGAGTATGTTGACAGTTCAAGTGACGAGCGTGTCTTATTAACAATATAATCAGCAGAGCTGAACAATCGTTCACATGGAACTGCAGTAGCCGGTATGCACAGAATGGTCTTGGCAAGGAATGCCAATTTTGGATGTTCATTAAATTTTCACCATTGTAGAGGGCCAAGAGCGTAGAGGGCCTCCTCCCTGGCGTAGGTGTTAACGTCTTTCTCCGTAATCCCGTATTTTCTTGAGAGTAACGCAGCTGCGCGAGATTCAGTAGCGGATCGTGCCGAGTTGGTTACTTACGTTGGTATGTTAGCCGGTCGCTCAGAAAGCAATGGCAAACTACTGAGCGTAATCTTGCCTAGTACAACAACAGCAGCTGAAAGATGCTGATGTTGACTGCTGTAGCGTAGCGTCAGCTACGATGATAAGGAATCTATCAAAGTTGCTGCGGATAGACTTTCTAAGAATATAAAAATAAGTCACTGGAGAAGACAAGACTGAATAGCTCGTAATTCTAGACGGAGTAAAGGTCCCAGAACAAGTCTAATCTTCTGACAGTGTTCAGGCAGACAGGAATGGCGTACAACTATACTGGTTTGATACAGACAGTCTGCCAAGGTTGTCTAGCTACGTGCCTGAAATAAAAAGCTCGAGCCCCCAAACTCTAATCACTCTCACCGACACGGAGAAAGACAGAGTAAAATATATAACAGCGACAAACTTTCGTAACTTCTCACTCTACTATGACTAAGGGTACTAATTAAGGTAACAACTAGCGGTTGTAAATTTTAGAGACTACAAATGTTATAGTTTAATCATTGACATGGCCTGACAAAGCTGGTATTATTTGCATGTAGATGGTGGTGGTGGTGGTGGTGGCCAACGGTAAGTTTGGCCACTTATCTTCTGGTTCTCCGGCTTACACAGTGTGTGTAAACTCTATTTAGTAGGCATAAGTGAGATGGAGAGTGATTCTTCACAATGTCACACAGGTTGGCACATCTAAAGCTTGGTGCTGAAGGTGTCAAATCTGTGAAATATATACAGCGAGAGCAAGTGACTCTTCTGTCGAGACATCTACGCATCGGCCCTGGATTGTTCCTGATGGCCAATAACATCTCATACAAATTTTCAGAAACAAAATAGCATGAGCTATCTGTCCCTGCTCCCTAGCATTCCCTATCCTAGGATAAATAGCAAATCACTGACTTAAGGAAATCAGCTAAATAAAATCATTCTATGCTTCCTTACAAGTGAATATAATAATTATTCAGTAATAATTAAACATATCATATAATGCATATCATAATTATATTATTAAAATACAATAATTACAAAGTAATCTAGAGATAGATACATATACAATATATTAAACAGATTACATATTATAGATATTTATGTTCAAATTCTGATGCTATATTCCTAGCATATATTTAATATAATGGTTCTATGTAACGTATATTTTAAAATACACAGTTTATGTAATTATCATAATAGAATATGATAGGCTGAAAGTTAATGGAGTGGCAGGCAAGATCAGGACTGCGAATTGGTGAGAAATCACCGATAAGAATTAACGAACATGCCTAGGATCTACCACGCTAGTATTTGACATTCGTACACGTGTTTAGTAAGATTTCCTATTTTCGCGGCATCGAAATATTCATTATTATCTCTAAGTATTCGCAATCACTATCACATCCTCGAATTATCACCACTATGAACTGCCTCATGTATTTCCTAAACTAACGGCTCGATTAGTATGGCCTAGTCTACTGCTATACGGACTACTCGATAATTTGGTTTCTATCCGACTTTATCAAGTTTACAACTATCTCAAATCGGCTACACCTCTCTAAACCTCATGTAAAGGTAATTTTCTACACAGTTACGTTTTACCCTTTACCCTGCGTGCTTAGTAAACTACCTGTACGAAGTATAATATACGCGATCGAGTTTAGTCGGTAAAATAATTATTATGGTAAATAAATAGGTAAAATAACCTATTATCGGCGGTTTCCAACTTTAACTACACACGGAAATCTCGGGCGCACACGGCAATATATTATATCGATACACATAACTATTCCTTACCCTTCTAATCTACTGACCACACTTGGGTACGAAAACTGCTCTAGGTATCTCTCTAATATATTTTAAATATATTTATGGCCGTAATACGCGCCAAAGATAAAACTCTTAACACTTTAAAAGTATTTTATAGAGCCTAGCGACTAGCAGATGTTTCAACCCCAACGTCTAGATTGCGAAAGAACGAGTTTAGCTATTTTTCTCCTGACCGGAAGTGGTCGTGCCAGGGAGTTCGTTGTCGTAATTTCGCCGACCAAATTGTGAAATAGTCGTAGCCAAATGTATAGATTTGGCTGGGTACACTACTTTGTAAATTCAGCCTCTCCCCCGATCTTAATGTACCGTATTACTTCATATTAAAGTAATAACATTAAATAGAAGTTACTTTAAACTATAGCCATGTACTGTCTATACATAGATATATAGGAATAAAAACGAAATTAAATTCTTCTATAATTACATAAGGGTTTTAAAAAGAATTTACTCCAATTTAAGCAAAAGATGAAGAGGAAGCTGGGGACTTCGTCACAACTGCAATGCCCTGTAAGGGATATGCAACATTTAAAAAAAAAAAAGGTCAACTAATTCAGCAACTTACTTCCACATTTTATAATGCAGCAATTCATCAGAAGCGCTGTCGAAATAATCTTCCGTGTCTGAGTCAGACTCCATTAGCTTAATACGCTTTTCATTTGGTTCACATATAGTTTCATTGTCAATTTCAGTATCATTCATTGAAGCAGTCTCCATCTGCTCATCATGAATATCATCTACTATTTGTTGTTCAATACGTGACCAAGTTCGTTTTTTTGCATCTTTTTTACAAACACTTCGGGTATTTGTAGCGTGGATCAAGTGCTGTTGCAATCTGTAGTATTTCAATACGTGTCATATTAGCTACAAGTTCACTGAAGTCATTAATAGATGCTGTCTTAAATTTAGCTATGTAGTCCGGATCATCATCGTGTACAGTCATAAGCTTTGTCAACGATGACTGCAGTGGCAATGCACAGCTACATTAAACATAATCTTGACCGCCAAGCAGGACCGTGGTCTGACAGAATAAGTCCAAAACTTTGACATATTTCGAAATCTTCTCCCAATCCGAATCTGACAGTTTTGGAACATTGTATTGCATCTTTTCATCTGACATGTAGACAGCAAATGCTTCTCTGGCCTGTAGAAGACTCTGTAGCATAATAAACATACTGTTTCATCTTGTTGGCACATCTTGTTGCAGCTTACACAATGGTGGCTCGGTACGATTGTGTTTGCAGCACTATATTTAAAATGTCCGACAATTTTTCGACATTTGCCAAACAATGTTTCGTTATGAGTGGCTTTAAATCCATGTTATATGCTCAGTTGTAAGCTATGAGCCAAACAAGGAATATGTGCAAAACTGGTTTTATCAACAGCTGAAACGATATTTCCTGCATTGTCAGTAACTAGAGCCTGAATTCTGTTCGTTATATCCCAGTCTATTGGAAACTGTTTATATAACTCTGCAAAATTGTCAGAATAATGACGTTCAACAAAATTTACGCATTCAAGAACAACATTTTTCAATTTCCAGTTACTGGCAATCCAATGGCCAGTAATTTACAATAGCTTTCGTTACCTAGAGATGTCCAAAAATCAGATGTTGCACAATTCCCTTTGCGTTTTTCACAGATTCTTTAACACTTTGAATCTTGCTGTTATACTTAGCTGTCAACAGTTTCTCAATAGTGCGGCGGCAAGGTAGCTTATATTCAGCACTTTGCAATGTTGTCCGTAATACTTGTTGAAGGCCGTCATCATCTACTATTGATATTGGTCTGCCACTACTAGGAATCCAGTTTGCAAGTGATACTTGAATATCATGGTGTAATGCAGCAATAACTGGACGATCAGACGAACGACAAAAGTAACTCCTGCTTCGAAGTAGGTGACGATGCTGCAATAGATCGTCTCAGCTGAAGTTTCTGATACTGTAGTGGATGTTTGTTTTTGAGGTGGTAAGTAAGCGAGATGTTAGAACCATTTTAGGCAAACGATTTATCACAATGAACACAATAAACCTTTTCAGCAATTTTCAATATTTCCATCAGTCAATACTTTAAAACCAAAATTTTCATGTAATCTGAATAGCGATGACACAAACAATAGATTGCACGATTTATTGCCTGGCATATTTCGCTACATCTCGTCAGGTACATACTGCAGAAATCACACAACATAAAGTAAATTAACTAGATAAATCCTTCAAGCTGAAATATACACAAGTTCGCACAGTAATGTCGACCGTGGTAGACAATTGACATTACTGTGCGAACATGTCTGTATTTCAGCTTGAAGGATTTATCTAGTTAATTTACGTTATGTTATGTGATTTCTGTTTATATTTCTTTTAGACTTCCGGTTCATTTGCATAAGTGATGGGAGAAGATTTTTCGATTTACGATTAATCGATTAATTAATGAATATTTTCCGCAGCCCTAATATATATATATATATATATATATATATATATATATATATATATATATATATATATATATATATATATATATATATATATATATATATTATATCACATATCAAATAGACGGTGGTCTAGTTAATATCCCCCGTCTACAGACACACACAAATACCAACACACTACCTACTGTTGTAGTGATTACGCTCCAACCACTCACACATACAAACACATAGCCATATCTAATAACAGTGTTAAAGTAAACCCCACATACATGCACACATACATTCACACACATACATACATTCAAATACATATTCATATTTTATATATAGAGTCGTATAGTGAAACCACACAAGCACACGCATACACACTCACACAGGCACGCGCCCTCATATACATTTCATAAGACAGACGGTGTAATCAATACCATCCACCCCCCCCCCCCTCCCCACACACACACATACATATCTAAGAGATTGTGGTACAGGGAATACCCAGCACGAACACACACACACACACACACACACACACACATTTAAAGACGCACAAACATACCCGTTTCAAAACACGGACCATAAGTACTCTGAATGCCATCAGATAAACTCTGTTGATGGTGGCCATTATTGCTTGACAAAGATCAAAAGAACGGCTTCATGATGTCAAAGGTTTACTTGTCATTTCTACCAGTGTCTCCTCGTGACATTTTCCTTGTCTCTGGTGATTTCTCTGCCGGTTCTATGGCCATTCATTATCGGCCATGCTAAGTATGTGCGCGTGCGCGCTCGTGCGCATGTGTGTGTTTGTGTGTTCGTTCACGTGTGTTCGTACTTGGTCGAGTCTGAGTGTTTTTCGCTGAGTCAAATCCGTCTGCACAAAATGTTAACATTCGATTAGCCAAATCACGTGTACTTATGGTAATTCTGAAGTCTGCATTAAAAGTTTTATACCAGTTAATCCTAAACATTCATCTGTGAAGTTTTATTAATTTTGAATATTTCTATTTATTATTTAATCGACAGTAAGCTCCAGGGATGAACTGCTCTAATAAAACGTAAGCAATTACTATATGATGTTCTCTGTAATAAATTAAATTGCAAATAGTAATCCTGTTCAACATTGATAATTTA
>OY992877.1:102402244-102497244 GCA_963921405.1 Cepaea hortensis
GTCTGTCTGTCTGTCTGTCTGTCTGTCTAATCATTTATTGGTTGCGGTTAGAACAACCTTAGATAAACGAAGACCAACTTACAAAAAGCATTAGAAAGAGCAATTGAAAGATCTTTACATATTCCCCCAACAATTAACTTGGGTGCATGGAGCAGCGGCAGCAGCAGCAGCAGAAGAAGAAGAAAAAGGAGGAGTAGGAGGAAGGAGGAGGAAGAGGGTGGAGGGAGGGAGGAAGAGATAGGCGGAGAGAGGAGGAGGAGGGAGGAGGAGGGAAGAGGAGGGAGGAATAGGAGGGAGGAGGAGGGATTAGGAGGAGGAGGGGGAAAGAGGAGAAGGAGGAGGAAGGAGGAGGAGGAAGAAGGAGGAGGAGGAAGGAGGAGGAGGGAGGAGGAGGAGAGAGGAGTAGGAGGAGGAGTAGAGAGGAGGAGGGAGGAGGAGGAGGAGGAAGAGGGGAGGCGGGGAGGAGGAGGAGGGAGGAGGAACAGAAGGATGGAGGAGGGAGGAGGAGAACGCAGGAGGAGGGGGAGGAGGAGGAGGGAGGAGGGAGAGAGGGAGGAGGAGGTAGGAGGAGGAGAAGAGAGCAGGAGGAGGGAGGAGGTGGAGGAGAAGGAGGAGGGAGGAAGAGGTAGAAGGAGGAGGGAGAAGGAGGAGGGAGGAGAGGGAGAAGGAGGAGGAGGAAGAATGATGAGGAGGGAGGAGGAGGAAGAGGGTGGAGGAAGGAGGAGGAGGGAGGAGGTAGAGGGAGGAAAAGGAGGGAGGAAAAGGAAGGAGGAGAGAGGAGGGAGGAGGAGAGGAGGAGGAGGAGGGAGGAGGTAGGAGAAGAGGGGGAGGAGGGAGGAGGAGGAGATAGGCGGAGAGAGGAGGAGGGAGGAGGAGGAGGAGGAGTAGGGAGGAATAGGAGGGAGGAGGAGGGATTAGGAGGAGGGGGAAAGAGGAGAAGGAGGAGGGGAGGAGGAGGAAGAGGGAGGAGGAGGGAGGAGGAGGAAGGAGGAGGAGAGAGGAGGAGGAGGAGAGAGGAGGAGGTATTAGGAGGAGGGAGAAGGAGGATGGGGGAGGGAGGAGGAGGGAGAGGGAGGAGGGGGAGGAGGAGGGAGGAGGAAGAGGAGGGAGGAAGAGGGAGGAGGAGGAGGGAGGAGGAGAACGCAGGAAGAGGAGGGGAAGGAGGAGGAGGGAGAAGGAGGGAGGAGGAGGAGGGAGGAGGAGGAAGAGAGAGGAGGAGGAGGGAGGAGGTGGATGGAGAAGTAGGAGGGAGGAAGAGGTAGGAGGAGGAAGGAGAAGGAGGAGGGAGGAGAAGGAGGGGGAGGAGGAGCAGGAATGATGAGGAGGGAGGAGGAGGAAGAGGGAGGAGGAGGGATGTGGAGGAAGGAGGTGGAGGGGAGGAGGAGGGGAGAGGGAGGAGGAGGAGGGGGAGGGAGGAGGGAGGAAAAGGATGAGAGAGGAGGAGGGAGGAGGAGGAAGAGGAGGAGAGAGGGAGGAGGGGGAGGGGAAGAGGAAGAGGGTAGGAAGAGGAGGAGTCGGGGAGAGGAGAAGGAGGGATGTGGAGGAAGGAGGAGGAGGGAGGAGGAGGGATTAGGTAGAGGGAGGAGGAAAAGGGAGGAGGGAAGAGGAGAGAGGAGGAGGAGGGAGGAGGTAAGAGGAGGAGAGGGAGGAGGAGGAGGAGGGAGGAGGAGGAAAGAGGAGGAAGGGGGAGGAGGGGGAGGGAGGAGGAGGAGGAGGAAGAGGAGGGAGAGGGAGGAGGGGGAGGGGAAGCGGAAGGGGGTAGGAATTGGAGGAGGGGAGAGGAGGAGGAGGAGGGAGAAGGAGGGAGGATGAGAGGGAGGAGGAGGGAGGAGGGAAGGAGGGAGGAGGAGGGGAGAGGAGGAGGAGGCGGAGGGAGAAGGAGGGAGGAGGGAGAGGGAGGAGAAGGGAGAATGAGGAGGGGAGGAAGGAAAGGGAAGGTGGAAGAGGAGGAGGAGGGGGAGGAAGAGGAGTGAGGAGGAGGAGGGTGGAGGAAGGAGGTAGAGGGAGGAGGAGGAGGAGGTAGAGGGAGGAGGAGGAAGGAAAGGGAGGAGGAAGAGGAGGACTGTAGATAACTTCCTTACACATAAAAAGATGAATTGTTATTGATAATGCCATGGCATCGAGGCATATATATCAGCAGCAGAGTTGATCCAGGAAAACCAAAGACTGAGATCTATGGAGAACCATGAACGCCTACGCCAGCCGGCACGGCACTTGATGATGATGATGATTGCCGTGTGACGATTCTGTGTAGTCACGTCATTTTCTTCGCTTGTCCTATCGTTTTGGTTCGGGGATTCTTTCATAATCATCATCATATATTTACGTACGTATTTAGGGAGGGGGAGGAGGGAGGAGGAGGAAGAAGGAGGAGGAGGAAGGAGGAGGAGGGAGGAGGAGGAGAGAGGAGTAGGAGGAGGAGTAGAGAGGAGGAGGAGGAAGGAGGAGGGAGAAGGAGGAGGAGGAGGAAGAGGGAGGAGGGGAGGAGGAGGAGGGAGGAGGAAGAGGGAGGAGGAACAGAAGGATGGAGAAGGAGGGAGGAGGAGAACGCAGGAGGGAGGGGGAGGAGGAGGAAGGGAGGAGGGAGAGGGAGGAGGAGGTAGGAGGAGGAGAAGAGAGCAGGAGGAGGGAGGAGGTGGAGGGAGAAGGAGGAGGGAGGAAGAGGTAGAAGGAGGAGGGAGAAGGAGGAGGGAGGAGAGGGAGAAGGAGGAGGAGGAAGAATGATGAGGAGGGAGGAGGAGGAAGAGGGTGGAGGAAGGAGGAGGAGGGAGGAGGTAGAGGGAGGAAAAGGAGGGAGGAAAAGGAAGGAGGAGAGAGGGAGGGAGGAGGAGAGAGGAGGAGGAGGGAGGGAGGTAGGAGGAAGAGGGGGGAGGAGGGAGGAGGAGGAGATAGGCGGAGAGAGGAGGAGGGAGGAGGAGGAGGAGGAGTAGGGAGGAATAGGAGGGAGGAGGAGGGATTAGGAGGAGGGGGAAAGAGGAGAAGGAGGAGGGAGGAGGAGGAAGAGGGAGGAGGAGGGAGGAGGAGGAAGGAGGAGGAGAGAGAGGAGGAGGAGGAGAGAGGGAGGAGGTATTAGGAGGAGGGAGAAGGAGGATGGGGGAGGGAGGAGAAGGGAGAGGGAGGAGGGGGAGGAGGAGGGAGGAGGAAGAGGAGGGAGGAAGAGGGAGGAGGAGGAGGGAGGAGGAGAACGCAGGAAGAGGAGGGGAAGGAGGAGGAGGGAGAAGGAGGGAGGAGGAGGAGGGAGGAGGAGAGAGAGAGGAGGAGGAGGGAGGAGGTGGATGGAGAAGTAGGAGGGAGGAAGAGGTAGGAGGAGGAAGGAGAAGGAGGAGGGAGGAGAAGGAAGGGGAGGAGGAGCAGGAATGATGAGGAGGGAGGAGGAGGAAGAGGGAGGAGGAGGGATGTGGAGGAAGGAGGTGGAGGGAGGAGGAGGGAGGATGTAGAGGGAGGAGGAGGAGGGAGGAAAAGGGATGAGAGAGGAGGAGGGAGGAGGAGGAAGAGGAGGGAGAGGGAGGAGGGGGAGGGGAAGAGGAAGAGGGTAGGAAGAGGAGGAGTCGGGGAGAGGAGAAGGAGGGATGTGGAGGAAGGAGGAGGAGGGAGGAGGAGGGATTAGGTAGAGGAGGAGGAAAAGGGAGGAGGGAAGAGGAGAGAGGAGGAGGAGGGAGGAGGTAAGAGGAGGAGGAAGAGGGAGGAGGAGGGAGGAGGAGGAAAGAGGAGGAAGGGGGAGGAGGGGGAGGAGGAGGATGGAGGAGGAAGAGGAGGGAGAGGGAGGAGGGGGAGGGGAAGCGGAAGGGGGTAGGAATTGGAGGAGGGGAGAGGAGGAGGAGGAGGGAGAAGGAGGGAGGATGAGAAGGGAGGAGGAGGGAGGAGGGGAAGGAGGGAGGAGGAGGGGAGAGGAGGAGGAGGCGGAGGGAGAAGGAGGGAGGAGGGAGAGGGAGGAGAAGGGAGAATGAGGAGGGGAGGAAGGAAAGGGAGGTGGAAGAGGAGGAGGAGGGAGGAAGAGGAGTGAGGAGGAGGAGGGTGGAGGAAGGAGGTAGAGGGAGGAGGAGGAGGAGGTAGAGGGAGGAGGAGGAGGAAGGAAAGGGAGGAGGAAGAGGAGGACTGTAGATAACTTCCTTACACATAAAAAGATGAATTGTTATTGATAATGCCATGGCATCGAGGCATATATATCAGCAGCAGAGTTGATCCAGAAAACCAAAGACTGAGATCTATGGAGAACCATGAACGCCTACGCCAGCCGGCACGGCACTTGATGATGATGATGATTGCCGTGTGACGATTATGTGTAGTCACGTCATTTTCTTCGCTTGTCCTATCGTTTTGGTTCGGGGATTCTTTCATAATCATCATCATATATTTACGTACGTATTTAGGGAGGGGGAGGAGGGAGGAGGAGGAAGAAGAAAAAAATTATGACAGTTGGCAGCGCTGGAATGAGAGGAAGGCGTGTAGAAAATTTCATCTCAATCGGATGGGCCGTTCGCGAACGCATAAAGGACATACATACAGACATATCCACACACATTGCCTTTTATATATAAGATAGGAACGAAAATACAGAAAGCAAACACCTTCAACTATCAAATAGTCCCTACTCTAAAACATCCAAATATCAACATGCATTTAAAAGAAGAAGCTGATAGCTGCTTTATTCGTTTCGACGCTGTGCTACCAGTGCCAAACGTGGTCATTCTAAGAAACACACAGACGTAACATCACACAATGCATAAGAAACACAGCTAGAAAAACAAGAAGAGATAGAGAGAAAAATGAGAAACTAATAACACTTGTAGGGATAACATATGTTACTGACTTCATAGAACACCAAAGAATTAAGCGGTTGGGTCGTGAAATAGATACGATACCTTCAGATTAAGACTTCTCAGATGATGTGATTGTTTCCCCTTGTTCACCACAACCACAAACACGATAAACCAGTGGCTAGAGTGCTTTACGCGAGAACATCTGGATATAAGACGAGAGGACGACCCCAAAAGTTTGCTAGATGGAGTAAAAGAGACATTGAAAAACAATCAAACATCAATCAAGCTAGAAGATAAGCAAACCAGAAAATTACATCCGCCTCCTCCCTGCGACGCTTCTGGGCAAAAGCAGTAGGACAAAAGATTAAAAATTAATTGATACTTTATTTTACACCTTCAGTGCGTTTTAGACATCTGTGTTGTTTGTGTTTTGCCACTTTTATTTCCAGGTCATGCTTTCTGCTTTATTATTAGTGGATTACTTGCCTGTGCTTACAAACTGATTTTCCTCTTGGCAGTGAGTTGGCGTCTGCAGCAGTGAAATAACCCAATGAACAAAAACCAGTGGATGAAACATCAATCTAGACGTGATCCCAGCCAGCGCCCGTGTTCTGTGCTAAATCATGAACTTATAACATCCGTCTGTGTATCTTCGTTGATGCGAAGTTTTAGTGTCGGTCATGCGCATCTTCTTGGCTTTCTTCAGCTTGGAGAGGGGAAGAAGAACTCTGCAATACAGCCTGCATGGGGATGGTACTTTTGTAGTTATTTAATCTATTTCACGACCAGTCCTAGTTTGTGAATACTTCAGGTTGATGATCATCTTGATGACGATGATGATTATGATGATGACTCGTTCTATACTAAGTGACTAATTCATTACCTAATAATATCGAATTCAGAAGAAACGTGTTTTGATCATGTAGGGAGTAAATGATCGCCGTAGGCTGATATGTTTGGGACAGACAAAGTATTCTTGTGTCAACGAAATAGTCACATGTAAGGTTTCTTCCCATGGGCTTTTCGCTGGCATCTCTTGATAATCTAATTCCTAAAACCTCTGCAGGAAACATCACCAGCCTAGTCCTAGTCCCACACATTCAGTGTGGGATGTGCTGAATCATTACCTAGTTACATCATAATATACATTTCCCAGATGTGGAGTTCCAGTTCCCGTCTTGCACACTCCGCTGGATTCTGGGCGTGGAGAGGGGACGAAGAGCTTGGGACATATTCCCCGTGGGGATTGTACTTTGGTACCGTGGTGGGAGAAAAGTCGCATCACAACGTAATTTGCAAGTCTTTTCGTCTGCCTCATCTTGACGGTGGCAAAGTGGATAGTGAGCTTGCTTTACCAAGTTACCAAGACACTTGTCTTGGTTCAATCCGCAGCGTTAGACTGGTTTCTTTACTCCAACTATCACAGCTCTAGAGTCACACATCCAAGTATAATGGCTACGGGATAAGGCTTTAACTTGCCTGGGACGGTGAGACGGCGAGGAAGGGAACTAGTCACCCTAAATCATATTGTCGTAGCCTAGAACAACCTAGAATAGCCTACTGTTCAACGCCTACGCTGTGAGAATCACCAGCGAGAAAATCAAAGGACCGGGGAGGACATTGTCGTATGCCGACGATGTTTTAGTGTATTGTCAGGGTAAGGGCAGAGATCAAGTTGCTGTAGAACTACAAACCGAACTCAATCGCATAAGCACTTGGTTTGTTGAAGCTGGGGCAATGTTCAACCCAACAAAGGCAACAGTGACATGGTTCTCTTTTAATAACCATATTGTCAACACCCCAACGCCAACTGTAAATCTGGGTTCAGAGACGGTGGAAAGAATGCAGGCAATGAACTGGGGATACGATTTGATCGAAGCCTAGCTTATACTGAGCACATAGACCAGGTGATAACAAAGGCCAAGCGAGGCTTGCTGCGATGAGGGTGATGGCGGCGGCAAACTGTGAGCAGCACCATCTATGTCTTCTTTTCCATGAGTTGGTCCTTTCTGTTCCGGAGTATGCGATGTCGATCCTGACTCTAAGCCATAAGCAGATAGAAAGGATGGAAAGGATACAGAACGAAGCCATGCGCATCATTCTTGGATGGACAAGAGATACAGCATGCAGGGAGATGCGCTAACTTCTTGATTTTCCAGCCATGAGGGATAGAATACAAATTTACCTAGCACGTGCCTATCTCAGTAAGAAGGTAAAGGGCAGCAGGTTAATAAGAGGAAAGTCGTGGATGGGTGAAGGGGAAGACATTCTTCAGCAGGTGTGTTCACTTGGTGACTTAGAACCTGGTGAGGAGTGGGTACAAGTGCCAACAGAGTTCTGTACATCCTTTTCAGTGTGCATCCAACTAGACAGGAAATGCAAACAAAAAAATCCAGCTGCTGTGGAGGCGGAAGTACAAGCTCTGATCTTCGAGAATTCTCTAGAGGATGATGCTGTCATTTACACGGATGGTTCGGTCATCCGAGGAGTGAGAAGTTCATGGGCCTTTACGGCTCAGGCCGGAGGAAACACTGTGAAGGAAGAGCCTGACGCTTTTGCATTGACCACATGCAGCCTGACTATGGAAGTCATGGTAGTAAGTAAAGCAATAACATGGCTCGGAACACAGACATTCAGTCGGGCTTGTGTCCTTAGTGGCTCAATGAATATGCTCAGGAGGATAGAGATGGGTTGGGTTCGGAGAAAATGGCTGTTGTCTCTGTAGCGGTTTCGGCTGGCAAAGATTAGTTTCATCTTCGTGCCAGGACATGTGGACGTACAAGGGAATGAGCAGGCTGACAGGCTTGCAGGCTTACTGTGGAATGCAGGCGAGCCATGGACCAAGCAGAAATTCTGAATGCTCTACGAGAAGTAAGTCGTTTACGAGAACCAAGCAATGACTGGGAGTCTACAACCATGGTCAGGTTGCGAGAACAGCAAGTTAAAAGAGGTGTGGCCAAACACTACGCAGGAAGCTAAAGAAGATTAATAAACCAACAAAGTACTGGTGTCGTGAGCCGCTACACGCTGCGGGATTTTCTGAGGAGCGGATCCGAGCACTTATGGATTGAATGGTTAGATGTGCAATGAGGATGATCTGTCGACTAACTAACTAACTAGCCTAGAATAAGTGACAGCCTAACACTCCACGCCCCAGCGGCAGCCTATGTTATGTGTCTACCTGTAGACAGTTCTTTGTAATTGAAACAGGAAGCTATCCGTTGACATTAGTTTTCGATAAAAGTGCACAAGCTTTGACACCATGCAAATAAAACTCTGGACTACATATGGTTGTCAAGGCGTTATCCTGCATTAAATATTTGCAATGAAAAGTAAGCCACGGAACGTGTTACGGGTGTGCTCAAGTTCATTTCGCATAGCAAAATGCTGGTACCTTTGCTGAAATAATCCCTTCATTCTCTCGCCGGTTTTTTTTTTTTTTTTTTTTTTTTTTTGGGGGGGGGGGGAGGGGGGGGGGGGGAACACATCTTATGTAGAAAATAAGAACAAATAATACAAATGTGGAATTAAAATTAACATGACGTTTAAACATTTGGGGTCACTTATATCTTTCAACGTGTGACTCATTCATTGTCAGGCAACTGATCGTAAGTCGACCGATAAGTACCTCACACGACCGAACAGGTTTAGTGTTATGACTCATTCATTGCCGCAATAAAGAAGACGCGGCGTTGTCAATGCACATCTGGGAATCGAGAGTCTGTCCGGATAACTGGCTGGAACATTGCTAAAGATGATAGTCAACCAGAGCTTCGATGTGAAGAACAAGGGGAAACAATCACATTATCTGAGAAGACCAGCGAACGAAAGAAGAAGAATCTGAGAAGACTGAATTCGAAGCTACTGTATCTGTTTCACGATCAGCCATTGGCGGAAATACTTGAGGACCATGATGACGATAATGACTCATTCTATGTTTAGTATCTAATACCCCATTCATTACGTAATAATGTCGAATTCTGAAGGGAAATGTTTTGACCAGGCACGGAGTAAATAAATGATCACCGTAGGCTGATTTGTTTGGGATAGAAATACATAATGCATTATTGTGTCAACGAACTAGTTACATGTAAGGTCTCTTCCCGTGGGCTTTGCGCTGACGTCTCTAGATATCTAATCCCTAAAGCCTGTACAGGAAACATCACCAGCCTAGGTCTAGTCACACTCAGTCAGTGTGGGATGTGCTGAATCATGATCTAGTTACATCATAATATAATTTTCCCCAGATGTGGAGTTCCAGTTCCGGTCTTGCACACTCCACTGGTTTCTATGCTTACAGAAGGGACGGAGAGCTCTAACCCCGGTACCGCCGCGGTGATGGTACTTCGGTACCGGGGTGGGAGAAACGTCTCAACACCAACGTTACTCCGATAGCTGAAAGTCCATTTCACTGCTTAAATGGCCTGAATGTCAATACAAAGGACATATGATTGAAAACTCAGTTGTTGTTGTTGTTGTTGTTTTTTAAAGAGGAATCCCAACCAGCCACACTGTAGCTTGCACTGTTTATGTTGTCTAGTATAGCATAGTAATCTCTATTTCTTTGTTCTACTTCTCAGACGATAATCAATACTCATCCATTACTTATTATGCCATTGCAACTGTCTCAAGGCTTCCCCAACAATTACTATCTCAACTCACTGTACATAATAAGTAATTTAGTGTACTTGTAGTAGTTTTGCACTTGAAGACAACTTTTTTTAAATATATACTGAAATATCAATTGTTACGCAAGCCTTGGGGTCACTAAGTCACTAAGACGGCAAATTAAGAAATTGATATGTATTGATTAGCGCTTGTGTAAACAGAAGAAATAAGTAGAGATTCGAGAACACATTAGACAACATCAACATTAAAACCTATAGTTACCATACTGCGATTCGAACCTCGCCCCTCTAAATAACGACAGCGCCTTGTGAATTTGTTTTTGTGCTTTCAACAATTCACTGCCAGGAGCTGATAGGTTGGCTCAATGAAACTAATCTGGACTGCCACGAACCAATAGGTCGGCTTATTACTGACAATGCGTTATTTGTTTCATTGATCTTATTTTCTTAACTTTTTAGTGCCCGGGAAATGAAAATTCACATATAGAAATGATATGCCCTTCGAACAGTGTCAGACAAGACGCGTGGATACATTATTTTTCTAGAACAAAACGATTGTGTGAGTGGTTTGTTTTTATTATTTTAGAAATGGCAACCCCCTTATGGTTCTCGACTCGTCGATTTACGCTACATTAGCGTTTTAAACAATTTTAGATTATAGTTATTCTGATTTAAAGAATTTGTGAAAGATTTTAGAACTGATAGAATGTACAGTAATTGCGGTTATTTAGTTAAATTATTGATCATTACGGAAAACAAACCTCACAGTGAAAGTTCGTCATCATATGATGGCACATGTTGAACACCCCACTGTGTTGTTTGGCGGTGAATCAGTTAAATAACAAGAGATTGCGGGATTAGCACTGTGCTAGTGAATCAGTTAATTAACAAGAGATTACCTGATTAGCGCTGTGCTAAGGCCTAAAGGTCAGTGATGGGTGACCTTTACTTGGTTTCTTCTTCTATGCGTTCATCCTGAGTGCTTTTTCAGATGTGATTGTGGTGTGTCTGTTATGCGCCCTTGGGCCGAAACCCGCAGGCCAACACATCCGGCTTTAGCGTGCATTTTTGACCAGGTAGCATTCCTGGGAGACTCTCACTTTTGTGGTTCCGTCCACAACCCAGCTGGCCAAGTTGGAGCGGTCGAAGACAGCGGTCGTCCCTCAAAGGAAGGCAGGGACAGTCAATGGCATTTTCCGCCATCCAGGGTGGCTTCCGTAATTGCAGGGCCGGCACATAGCGCCCTGGTGCTGGGCTCACCGATGGAATCGTCACGTCCTGCTCATGGCTGCTTTAATTCCTCACTTCAATATATTGGGCATTTCGTTCGCCCCGGGCCGTTCCCGCACAAACCAGGCTGGTCTGCAGTCAGTATCCACTCAGCGAGTTTTTCGGACATGTGCTTGTCGTTGTGTCCGTCAGAACTGTTCCAGACACGTCGAACATTCGGAAAACTATCTAGTCAGAGCTGTTCCGAACAAGAGCGGCATTCGGAAACTAGGTAGCTGTTCCTAGCACGAGGGCAGACTAGTTAGAGCTTTTCCGGTCACGAAAGACATTTCACTCGGACGTAATTGCGTAGTGCCAATTTTTATTTTGCCTCCCGTAGGCTGGCACTTCCGGCTTCAGCGGGCATTTTTAATGAGGTTAGCCTTCCTCGGGTTTCGAGAAAAGTTAGACTCTTATTTCGACTTCCACACAGCGAGCTTTTACTTCGGGCTGCCACGTAATGGATTCGCAAACCAGGCGTTCCATTTCGTGTCAACAAGACAGTTTTCCACCTTTGACTACACTCACTCCATGAGTACGGTTACAGATTAACTTCGGAACGTGCGTCCGAAGTGTTTTTCCACCTTTAGTACTCGCTCACGAGGTAGGCTACATGTGCTGCCGGCTCAGCACCTTACCTCCGAACGTCTGTGGGCGAGTAACGGCCAGGCCCTCTCATCCGGAGATCCCTCATATCCCCCAGCTAAGAGCCGTCGAGCGTGTATCTGCACCAAGCATGTAGCGTGCTCAGCACCTCACCTCAATTTTGATGTGGGTTTGTGTCGGCCAGGCTCTCACTTCCGAGGGTTTATGGCTTAGAGACGTTCAGCCATACACCTCGGCTTGGAGCCTTAGAGTTTATGTCCGGACTGTGATTATTGGCATCGTTTGCCTGATTTAGACTGCTATCCTCAGTCTACCTGCAGAGCAGCAGGTTGTGTCTCTCTTAGTCTGGTCCCTATCCCAAGAGCTGTCCATTATGTAGTTAATATCCATCGGCATAGCGCTTGGGGTCAGTGGGACACTCAAGCTCCCCCACCACGGCAAGGTGGAGACGTTTCGGGGGAGACTTGGTTTTAATTTTTGTTTTGGTATGGCATCATTCTCATTGTACACATATATCTCCATAAGAGCTCGTCTCTTCCCATTGGTCACACAAAGATAGACTTAGAACGGTGAACTAACTCCGTAGCATCGGCGAGGCTGCACATGTGTGCTTATTAGGATTTGTTAGTTGCATGTCCTTTACAGGACGTAGCAGTCAAGCCCAGCATTTTTGGCTGTTCGTGATTCCTGGGCAAGTTTAAGTTCAGTAGTTTGCCATTGCTTTCTGAACGGCCAGCACCCATACCATTTCGTAAAACACCGACACTGCAGTGTTTCGAACGCTGGTGTGCGGGATTACGAGCTGCGTCTGTAACCCCTTCGCCACGGGTCGTCTTTCACATGCCATAAATATTATTTTGTGAGCAGGTCATCCACATTTTGAAAACCTCTTTAGGCAGCAACCCAACCCTTCGATCTTCAGCCGCCAGCGATTCCTAACGTGCTCAACATGTACACGTACTCCCTAAGTTCCTCGACCACGCCCGAGAAAGGCACACGTCCGATTCCTTATCCCAAGTCTGTCGAAGCATTCCACTCCTCACCCCGCACTCGCATTTTTAAATTCCCAACACCCACGAAGTGAACCGAACAAGGTCAGCACGTGCCATTGGCGAATGTCGCAACAAAGATGCCATCCCACCCCGACCTTCACTGATGTCAATTTATTTCCTTTGAAGACACGGCAATCTACGCGCATGTATCACACAGGGACAGTCCTTGTAGGCTGCAGTCCAATCGATGTATAAATGGCGCGGTGTTGAAGTCATTCCACAGCGCTTAGATAACTTGAACATATTGCATGCATATATACATCAATAGATGCATTCATGTATGGCAATGGGTGGAAGGATGAATGGATAGATAGATGTGCATGTGCGTGTGCGTGCGTGTGCGTGTATGTATGCATGTATGCATGTATGTATGTATGTATGCATGTATGTATGTATGTATGTATGTATGTATGTATGTATGTATGTATGTATGTATGTATGTATGTATGTGTGTGTGTGTGTGTGTGTGTGTGTGTGTGTGTGTGTGTGTGTGGGGGGGGGGGGATGTATGTATGTATATACGTGTATATGATGTATGTATGTAAATAGATATGAGACGTTGAGGTGGTGGAAAGGATAAGCTTTCGGTGCGTTGATGGGCATGTTGGTCATTCAACCCCTTCGCCGGCGTTAAGTTGGACTTGAAACGTTGACGTCTCGTTCAGAATTCAGTGGATGACAACTGAACATATAGTTGCCAAGAAAATCAACACCAGGTTGTCCTGCAAAATACATGCAACATTTTAAATATATATGGTGTTTAGTTATTGCAAGATATGATACTGGGGACATACCTTCTGAATTAAGCTATTCTATATTTATTGCAATCCCGAAGAAATCAGGAGCCATGGAATGTGATCAAAATCGAAGAATTAGTATAATGAGCAACATCACGAAGATTTTGCTGAGAATTATCATGCAAAGAGTTAGGAAGAAAATATAACCCGAAATAGGAGAAGAACAATGTGGGTTTGTAGAAGGCGAGGGTACAGTAAATGCAGTGTATATACTGAGAAGAGTAATTGAACGTTCTAAAGAAGTAAACAAAGATCTACACCTTTGCTTTATTGACTACACAAAGGCTTTCGATAAAGTGAGAGTTGTCGACTTGATAAGGATGCTTTCAAGATCTACAAATTGACGGAAAAGACCTTAAACATGTAAAAAAAAAAAAAAAACATAAATTGGAATATCAAAAGAGGAATGAGACAGGGATGTATAATGTCTCCAGATATTTTTTTCCCTGTACAGTGAAAATATTTTCAGAAATATAGAAGATATAGAAGGAATCAACATTGGGGGACGATACATCAATAACATTAGATATGCAGATGATGCAGTCTTCACTGCAGACAATTTACAGAACCTGCAACATTTAGTAGATGCGGTTGTTGCACACAGTGAACAGCTAGGGTTGGAATTGAAATGTAAGACGACACAGATTATGGTCGTCACTGGGAAGAAGGAATTACCACAATGTGATATATGTGTAAATGGGCATATTCTTAAGGAAGTGAGTCGGTACAGTTATCTCGAAACAGTCATAACATCTGATGGGAGATGCCTTGAAGAGATTAGAACAAGAATTGCCATTGCGAAGGTACCCTTTTGAAAGATGAAAAACATACTGACCAATAAAAAGATATAAAATGAAACGAAAAAAAAGAGTATTGAAATGCTACATAGAACCTATACTTTTGTATGGATGTGAAGCGTGGACAATGAGCAGACAAGGTGAAAAACATCTGATGGCTGTGGACATGTGGTTTCTAGGGAAAATGCAAAAAATACCATGGACAGACAGAAAAACCAATGATAAGTCCTTCAAGATACAAATGAAGATCGTAAACTGATTCGAAACATTAGACGTAGACAGTCAAAATTATTTGGGCATGTTATTAGAAGAAATGAATTGGAGAACTTGGTGACAACTGGCAAGATTAAAGGAAAGAGACCAAGGGGAAGACTAAGAAGTAAATACCTGGATGGCTTGACCACGTGGCATGGTAGAGACAGGAACACGGAGCTGTTCCACGACTCTGGTGATCGAGTGAGATGGCAAAACATGACCGTCCACACTTATCGGCATGGCATATGATGCATGGATGGATGTTTAAATAGTTGGTTTCGGGCAATCTACATTATTAAGACCAGTCGCAAGAATTTACTAGGTATTATGCGAATATGCCAATAACTACTTCTGCATACAATTCATCTAACAATACATATTCAATGGATAGCAACATGTATGATTCCAAGTTTCCATATGATAGTTATTTAGTATTTTCTTATATATAAAGTATTCTCGAAAACTTGTTTTATTAAAATAGTAATACAACGTAAATTCTAGTTGGATATAGTAATAAAACTCGAATTTATATTACAAGGGGCTTTAAATGAAAACCTTAAAAGTGTGATAGAAATTACAATAACCACGCCATTGTCGTGAAGATCGTAAACTGATTAGAGTCATTAGACGTAGACAGTCAAAATTGTGTGGGCATGTTATGAGAAGAAATTACTTGGAGAACCTGGTGACAACTGGCAAGATCGAAGGGAAGAGACCAAGGGGAAGACCGAGAAGTAAATACCTGGATGGCTTGGCCTCGTGGCATGGTCGAAACAGGAACACGGAGCTGATCCACCAGTGATCGAGTGCGATGGCAGAACATGACTGCCCATGCTTATCGGCAGGCACCTGATGGATGGATGTCTTGTAACCTGTCAATATTGTTGTTAAGGATGCCAAGAGTGTTAAGCACGTGGCACCAAGGTGCAGACGAACACGGTGACGCCATAAGGACTGTTCAAAGATGGCCGCCCTTCTTGTGGCATGCACCAAAGAGGATCAGCGTTCTTTTGTCAGTTTTTTTTTTTTCATCAGTGAAGAAATTTTAAATATTGAGCACAACCCACTACTGGCAACGCTGATCGCATTCTGGTATGAACCTAAGGCCTATCTACGTCAATATGGAAGCACTAGACTCGAGTTTCGCCCTCGTTTGAGCTCGTCAGTAGTGGATATCCCTGACCGGATCCGGAAACAAGCACCGGATCACTGACGTGTGAAGCGGGTGTGTAACCACGCGGCACACGTTGGACACACAGCGAAATTATCATAACAGAACACCACAACGTCACCCATCGTAGGCTATATTCAAGATTGCCCAATCACCGCGACTGACGTCCGTCAATCGATGTGGACCCAAAACGATCAGGACTTCTCATTGGCAAGGAATTGGGTCCACATCGATTGACGGACGTCAGTCGCGGCGATTGGGCAATCTTGAGCATAGCCTACGATGGGTGACGTTGTGGTGTTCTGTTATGATAATTTGGCTGTGTGTCCAACGTGTGCCACGTGGTTACACACCCGCTTCACACGTCAGTGATCCGGGGCTTGTTTCCGGATCCGGTCAGGGATATGCACTACTGACGAGCTCAAACGAGGGCGAAACTCGAATCTAGTGCTTCCATATTGACGTGCTTAGGCCTTAGGTTCATACCAGAATGCGATCAGCGTTGCCAGTAGTGGGTTGTGCTCAATATTTAAAATTCAAATCCCGAAATAACCAAATTAATCAGTTTGATTATTGCTCATTGCATTTAGGAGGCCTGGTGTTCCTTGCCAATGAGAAGTCCTGAGTGAAGAAATTGCCGGCTTCGTGGCTTAGAGGTTATGACTGTTCTCCGTAATCTCGTATACTCTCGTCGGTAACGTGATGACGGTTCAAATCAGCAGTGGTTCGAATCGCATCGGTAACTTACAGGGTATGTGAGCCGGCCGCTCAGAAAGCAATGGCAAACTACTGACCGTAATCTTGCCAAGAGATCAACATACAGCTGAAAGATGCTGGTGTTGACAGCTAAGTCCTGTAAAGGATATGCTAAACAAAACAAAAAGTGAAGAAATTAAACCGATAGAAACCCATCATATGTTCAAGCTACTAAATAATTAAAGAGATGTTTAACATATTGTCTAATGTTTAGGGGAGTCCACTGTGACAAGACCGCCGGGGCTTGGACTGGTTTGTCACGATAGTTACTATCCCCTGCCTTTGCTCCAACCACCTCAATAGCACTCTACATCTACCAGGCCCCACACAAGCCGGGACAGCTTAACCTTCCCTCCCTCACCTAGGGTTCCAAACCCCAAGGGGGCTCGGACCAGACACCAGTCATATCACTGCACAAAGTCATAGCTAAGAGAACAAAAATTTAATTCTGAACTACGTCAACCACAACACAGAGAAGGATGGCTGAAAGCCAGACTAGAAGAACTATGTACAAGATCAAAGACGCAGATGAGTATTCATCATGGAGGCGGACGATAGCTCGTGCGGTTGTCCAGTCGTGGTAGCGACTCACCCAGGCTCCTCCAGTGGACTGGAACTCCAAGGTCTGCTGCCTCTCCAAAGTTCCCTCTTCACCCAGAGAACCAAGCAAGGGCTGATCAAGCGCCGTACCACTGCCTGACGGACACTGCACTGATGAACAAGGATCCTTCCTTGCTGTCGTACTATTTCCCTCGTCACACTCTTGATGAAGTCTGGGCCGACCCTAGAACATTAGCGGTCTCCCACTTGCAGAAAAAATACATGTAGCACCGTCTCAACATACACAAGAGCCAGGTCACTCTTCTATCTCATCAGTGACCCACACACTGATATGTCACTTACACAATACGCGGTTGCTCCACACGAACACACAATGTCACTGGTAAAGTCTATCAGGTGACTAAACACTTCACCTTAGTTCCATGTCCTTGGACAATAGATCTTCACACAGTATTATGTACCTACCCTGATCCATGGGTAGTAATCACAACCTAGCATACACTGTCAACAGTTCATCACGTTGGCATGAGGTAGCTCCCTACCTTCACAAACATTGTCAACAGTTCATAACGTTGGCATGAGGTAGCTCCCTACCTTAAACATTTCACTCTGGTGTTTCCACCCATGTTGTAATCAATGTCCTAGTTCACTGGACCACATGTTGGCTTCATAAAGGTAACCAATGTAAAACCACTATGTAAGCATCAACTGATACATGGTGTCCCATAACCCAGCCGGGCCAGAAGCATATAACACAGGTCATGGCGACCAGTAACAATGATCACTCTACACAACTTGAAAGGTCACTACCTTGCAATTACCAAGGTTTACACAGAGACTGAATGTCACCAGTGCTTCACTGGCTTGAATCACCAGACGTTTCCGTGTTGGATCCTCTCAGGATCGGATGACACTCGTCGGACTCTTGACGGAGGTCCTAACCTAGACCTACCGACTTATTCAGCACTCAGCTCCTTCCAACATTGATCTCGCAGAATCAGACAACCACTCCCAGTATGGCCTCAATCAACTTCTGGATAGGCACTGGAATGAGTGGGCCCATAGAGCTCATGGTGCAGCTCTTGAATCTTCTACTGTATAGTAATAACAGATCCTGAAACACGGAGAGGTTGGTGTGAGTACTCAACTACAACAAAGACTACCAGCATCTCCACCCTGTCACCTGCCTCTCAGACATTCCTCATGTCTACCAACATGAGTATGAAATCATCACATCATAGATCTACTTAGTCACTATAATATATAGGCATAATGATGGTAGAAAAAGCCATAGCACACCTGTTCAGTCAAGTAACACTTCTGGGCTACATATAACCCCTAGCACCAGAGTCGACTGTATGACTCTGTCAAGCATCCTTCGCCTGGTGCCAGTCCAATCCGGTTTCATCTCCCATCATCAATCAACATATACACTGACTTTCCTTTCAGTGTAGGGATTACTGTATCGAGAAGGTGTCCAGCCGGACATCTTCCTGACCGACTCATCAATTCATCAATCCCTTAACCCATGGACTGATGCATTACACACATTAATAACTATATGTCCATAATGAATTATACTCCTGATAATTCCCTACTATAGCATTAACTAAGGAGAACTCAGGACTTGTTACACTTAAATAACAAAATCATATCACAGCCATAGTGTCAGGTCTGGGATCCCTGCCCCAGATCCTGAGTTGCCCTTGTATTCACTGACTATCTTTCAGGTCAGTCATACCTGTGCCGGTCGAGCACAGCAGTGGTGGCCATCCACCATAACACTTTCCCACAGCTACTGTGGGTCCCGTGTACCTTGTCCCGTGACGACTTAAGTCACGTCATCCAATGTAGCAAACCTCCAGACTCCACTACCAAACTCTGGCTCCACCTTTTTTTTTTGGGGGGGGGGGGGGGGGGGGTTTATGCCCCTCCCAACTACTACCTCACGGCAGTACTCCAAGTACTCCATGAACCGAGTCAGGGTTCCAGAAGAGTAGAATATTAGAGACAGAAACGGTTAGGTTCAAACCTAGATCTATCTAGACACCTCGGCCTCGAATTACGGAGCGCCGCATCACCCTCGATCGGGTATGTTCATCCATCGGATATGCACGATTGCATTGGGTCGGACCTATTACTGATCGGGTTGGGGGTACCGGCCTACCTCCCGCTGCCTAGACAAACGCAAGATGGAACACGCACGGTCATCCTAGCGGACGGACATGACAACAAGCAGTAACAATAGTATCATGAATACTTCTTATCAATTGTTATCCTACCGATGCAACGCCATTCGGCTTACGCGGAATAACACTGCTATCTGCACACAGCAAATACACCACTGCTGATTTCACCTTGATTCCTCGAAAAATCACCATCACTGATAGAACAATTACGTTACCATTCTAATGTCACGAAGCACATTACACATCTCTAATAATAAGCTATACCTTATCATTTACAGCGTCTAGCATGTTGATGTCATGACGGACAAACTGTCGCCTTGCCTGCGTAATGAATAAACCAAACCCGTAACTGCTACACACTGTAACGCACATCGTTCGGCCTATTTTATTTACACACCACTCGCTGTGGAACACGGCTTGTTCCGTCAGGTAACACATTACATTGCTGATCGATAAAGCCTACTTAAAAATGCAACCGCCAACTGTAACGGATAACTCTACGCGACAACTCAATTTTGCGATGGCAATTAATTCATTCCGGGAACTCAGCACGGCATTACGACAACAATTAAATCATAGAATAAGTACTCAACTAACCTGTGATTGAAGAATCACAACCTTGACTGTATATGTCCGCACTGGCCGCGAATATTGACATCCAAATTACAACAGCCTGTTGGCTGCGATCTGTCTACGCTGAGGTTTGGTGGGCGACTGCTCACGACAAAGTCAGTGCGCCTTCCACTCGCCTACACGGGCCGCGTGACTTTCATGATTCATGAAGAAAACCAGAGTCACGATAAGTTCCAGCACCCCGTGCTGCATGAAGCACTCGTGAACTTAGAGATCTCTACCAGGTACGCACTTGGGAGAACATTCTAGATTTTCCATAAATAACTAGAATAGCTCCGCCCCGCACTATTTTTCGATGGGGAATCCCCTATTAATTGATATTAATTCAAGGGAGACCAACGCATCGCACTCCCTTCAAAGGGATATTATGCAGAGATCTGCCGTTCTTTATCCGTTTCGTCACATAGGCCCCCACTTAAGATGGTCGACCCGGTCGAACTCACTAGACAAAGATCGGTCTGAACTCTGAACCTCTACTCTATCAAGATTGGATTCCCAGGAAAAGATGTTCCATAACATTCACTTTCCCTGCGGAGATCCACCAGAATGGTATGGATGCTGGATCACCCACCACCGCCTCAAACATACGTTATCTCCAGCGATTAGGCCCGAAACGTAACGGCCTGGTGATTGGCTTACCGGATCTGTCTACACTGGACCGTACCGCATCCACCTGTTGCAGGCCATCGGTTACTTTACTGAAGGTTCGCTCGTCCCTTCCGACAATAGGATATTTCCTATCCCGACTAGGCATCACCTTCGTGGACTGTTCGCGGATGTCGACCGAAATGAATGGTCGCTTACTCCAGGTTCGTCTGGAGTACCCTTGCTCCTGCCTTCTCTCCCGCGAGTAAGGACAGTGAGCCTGTCGGCATATCGAGTCACCCGACGATTCCGTCGTGCCAGATGTGACTTCGCCTGTCCGACCTCGATTCCCAGTGTGCTTAACACCATGGGCCTCTTCCCGACGGAGCCCGTTCGCCCTATCTACGGTTGAACGCTCAGGAGACCGCAGACCCTCCCCACAGGATGTACTGCGTAGGACTGAGTCTTCCTCGCCCTCGTCTGGACCCAGAACCGAATCTAGCGCGATGGTAGTCGCACTATCTGGTGGAGAAACTACCTCGGACCTCTCCAAATTCTGAAGGAGAGTACAATGGAACTTACGCAATTCCCCGCGGACCTTCACCTCATACGTGGATCGGGACATTATCCGCTCCACAGGAAAAGGGCCCTGCCATCCGAGTTCGAATTCCGCCCCCTCGATTGGGAGAAGCGCGAGAACCCTATCTCCAATCTGCAGAGATAAACCGTTTCTGGTCTTGTGCTTTGGTGCTGCCAGACAACACGTTGGGCACGACCGGATATATCTCCGCACGTCGCCTGTCATTCCAGGCCAGTGGTAGTGGCTGGAAAGACACTGGACTGTTGTCCCCACATCCTTATGTCCGGTTAAGGATAAGGTATGCACTCTATGTATCAAGCGGGATCTGTAGTCAGTAGGGACTACCATCTGACCGTACTGGCTATCCCCTTGCCCGGCTCTACGATAAAGCAACCGGTTTTCTACATAGAACTGACCCGGAGTTGGCGGGACCGAACTTTGGGACACCTCCAGTAAGTAAGGACGCAAAGTCTGGTCCCTACTTTGAGCACTGCTCACTAACCTCGCAAGAGAATGGTCTATTTCCTTACCACACTGCCTTTTTCCATCCTTAGCCCTGGCCTGCCTAGCGCTCACTAGACAATGTTCCCTGGGGTCCCCCAGGAATACATGCGGACGACCGAGGATCAAAGGGTAAATAGGATCAGGCAGCACAGCCGCCTGGATGCTACCCGTAACGTACCTGCACCGAATGTCAATCCGAGCAATCGGCAAGTCCATAGCTACGGAGCTCCTCATGGCCAGCTGAAATTCTCTTGTCTCGCCGGTGAGCTGCCCTGGGCTCACAAGGTGGGATGAGATTACAGCTTCAAACTGCAATCCTGTATCGTATAGACATTCCACCTGCTTCCCATCACCTCTATCGTTTCGATCACAGGTGATTTCTCAGACTTTGGTTTCTCCCGACCCTTAGGTGTGGTCTCGCTAGGTCTACCTCTAGTAGAGGCGAGACACGCAAAGTGCAAGTCCTTTGGCTTCCTCAGACAATCTACAGTATTATGGGAAGGAGACTTACAGTGCTTACACCACCTCTTACTCCACTTCCGTTTTGGGGAGGCGGGAGGGCTTTGCTTATCGGGTTTCTTACCAGAGTCTTTTACCACAGGATCTGCTACATTGGATGATTCTTTGGGACCTTTGGTCTTGGGCTTCTGATCAAGCCCCTTCTGCCTTTTCTGTGAACCAGTCTGACTGGAATCCCCAGTCTCACCATAGACTTCCACATACCTTTCAGCTAACTTATTTACTATGTCTAGCCTTTCCGCCCCATTTTCCCCTAAGAAATTCCTTAAAGGCTTGGACATCTGCATTTTCATTTGATCCACCACCATCAACTCTCTCAGACTCTCATAATCCTCTTTGAAATTGGCCAATGCTATCCACTTCAACAGGTATGAGTTCAACCTCACACTATAGGCCGAGAACATCTCACCTGGTTCTCTCTTGGAAGTTCTGAACCTCCGCCTGTAAGCATGGGCTGTCATTTCGAATCTTTTCAAAAGAGCCGATTTCAGGGTTGGATAATCATTTTCCATCCCTGGGGGAAGACGCGCATACACTTCGTACGCGGTGCCACGGAGTCCTTGTGAAAGCTTAAGATTCCAACGCTCAGGCTCTAAACCCATAGCTTTACACATTGCCTCGAACTTCTCTAAGAATTGATCTATCTTCTCTTGGTCCGGTTCAAATGGTGGAAACGGCCATTTCATAGCATGGTAAGCTGGTCTGCTGGCTACTGATGAGCTCGGTAAAGCTACTCCACCTACTGCTCCCTCAGACTCACCAACCGATTTAGCCTCTACCTCAAGTTGCTTCATACGGAACTCATGTTCCATTTCCAACTTCCTAGCATCTAATTTCTTAGACTCTAGGTCAGCTGCCAGTTTTTGTGCTTGTTGGTCTGCCACCAACTTTTGCTCTTCCAGTGCTACCTTTCGAGCTTCCAGCTCAATTTCTGACTTTCTTCTCTCCCTCTCTTCTGCTCTGAAGTCTCTCTCTACTTCCAGTACATAGGCTTTAAACTCCTCACCTTCCAATCCCATCTCAGTTGCAGATGCCCGCACCTTAGCTAAATCTAAAGTACGAGTAGCCATGCTTAGGGTAACTTAGTATCAGTATAGATATGCAATACCCAATCACAATGTTAACTGTACTCCAACCAACACTGTAACTATGTATCTATACTAACTTAACTAAATGTCTGTCCACGTCGAAGAGAAAGGTTTCAGTAGCCCTACTCGTCAAGTAGATAATAGGTATAGGACAGATGACACTATAACCTATTCCTACGAGATGTCAGAACAAAGAGAAGATCCCGGACGAGCCCCCCACTCTATCTTGTGACAAGACCGCCGGGGCTTGGACTGGTTTGTCACGATAGTTACTATCCCCTGCCTTTGCTCCAACCACCTCAATAGCACTCTACATCTACCAGGCCCCACACAAGCCGGGACAGCTTAACCTTCCCTCCCTCACCTAGGGTTCCAAACCCCAAGGGGGCTCGGACCAGACACCAGTCATATCACTGCACAAAGTCATAGCTAAGAGAACAAAAATTTAATTCTGAACTACGTCAACCACAACACAGAGAAGGATGGCTGAAAGCCAGACTAGAAGAACTATGTACAAGATCAAAGACGCAGATGAGTATTCATCATGGAGGCGGACGATAGCTCGTGCGGTTGTCCAGTCGTGGTAGCGACTCACCCAGGCTCCTCCAGTGGACTGGAACTCCAAGGTCTGCTGCCTCTCCAAAGTTCCCTCTTCACCCAGAGAACCAAGCAAGGGCTGATCAAGCGCCGTACCACTGCCTGACGGACACTGCACTGATGAACAAGGATCCTTCCTTGCTGTCGTACTATTTCCCTCGTCACACTCTTGATGAAGTCTGGGCCGACCCTAGAACATTAGCGGTCTCCCACTTGCAGAAAAAATACATGTAGCACCGTCTCAACATACACAAGAGCCAGGTCACTCTTCTATCTCATCAGTGACCCACACACTGATATGTCACTTACACAATACGCGGTTGCTCCACACGAACACACAATGTCACTGGTAAAGTCTATCAGGTGACTAAACACTTCACCTTAGTTCCATGTCCTTGGACAATAGATCTTCACACAGTATTATGTACCTACCCTGATCCATGGGTAGTAATCACAACCTAGCATACACTGTCAACAGTTCATCACGTTGGCATGAGGTAGCTCCCTACCTTCACAAACATTGTCAACAGTTCATAACGTTGGCATGAGGTAGCTCCCTACCTTAAACATTTCACTCTGGTGTTTCCACCCATGTTGTAATCAATGTCCTAGTTCACTGGACCACATGTTGGCTTCATAAAGGTAACCAATGTAAAACCACTATGTAAGCATCAACTGATACATGGTGTCCCATAACCCAGCCGGGCCAGAAGCATATAACACAGGTCATGGCGACCAGTAACAATGATCACTCTACACAACTTGAAAGGTCACTACCTTGCAATTACCAAGGTTTACACAGAGACTGAATGTCACCAGTGCTTCACTGGCTTGAATCACCAGACGTTTCCGTGTTGGATCCTCTCAGGATCGGATGACACTCGTCGGACTCTTGACGGAGGTCCTAACCTAGACCTACCGACTTATTCAGCACTCAGCTCCTTCCAACATTGATCTCGCAGAATCAGACAACCACTCCCAGTATGGCCTCAATCAACTTCTGGATAGGCACTGGAATGAGTGGGCCCATAGAGCTCATGGTGCAGCTCTTGAATCTTCTACTGTATAGTAATAACAGATCCTGAAACACGGAGAGGTTGGTGTGAGTACTCAACTACAACAAAGACTACCAGCATCTCCACCCTGTCACCTGCCTCTCAGACATTCCTCATGTCTACCAACATGAGTATGAAATCATCACATCATAGATCTACTTAGTCACTATAATATATAGGCATAATGATGGTAGAAAAAGCCATAGCACACCTGTTCAGTCAAGTAACACTTCTGGGCTACATATAACCCCTAGCACCAGAGTCGACTGTATGACTCTGTCAAGCATCCTTCGCCTGGTGCCAGTCCAATCCGGTTTCATCTCCCATCATCAATCAACATATACACTGACTTTCCTTTCAGTGTAGGGATTACTGTATCGAGAAGGTGTCCAGCCGGACATCTTCCTGACCGACTCATCAATTCATCAATCCCTTAACCCATGGACTGATGCATTACACACATTAATAACTATATGTCCATAATGAATTATACTCCTGATAATTCCCTACTATAGCATTAACTAAGGAGAACTCAGGACTTGTTACACTTAAATAACAAAATCATATCACAGCCATAGTGTCAGGTCTGGGATCCCTGCCCCAGATCCTGAGTTGCCCTTGTATTCACTGACTATCTTTCAGGTCAGTCATACCTGTGCCGGTCGAGCACAGCAGTGGTGGCCATCCACCATAACACTTTCCCACAGCTACTGTGGGTCCCGTGTACCTTGTCCCGTGACGACTTAAGTCACGTCATCCAATGTAGCAAACCTCCAGACTCCACTACCAAACTCTGGCTCCACCTTTTTTTTTGGGGGGGGGGGGGGGGGGGTTATGCCCCTCCCAACTACTACCTCACGGCAGTACTCCAAGTACTCCATGAACCGAGTCAGGGTTCCAGAAGAGTAGAATATTAGAGACAGAAACGGTTAGGTTCAAACCTAGATCTATCTAGACACCTCGGCCTCGAATTACGGAGCGCCGCATCACCCTCGATCGGGTATGTTCATCCATCGGATATGCACGATTGCATTGGGTCGGACCTATTACTGATCGGGTTGGGGGTACCGGCCTACCTCCCGCTGCCTAGACAAACGCAAGATGGAACACGCACGGTCATCCTAGCGGACGGACATGACAACAAGCAGTAACAATAGTATCATGAATACTTCTTATCAATTGTTATCCTACCGATGCAACGCCATTCGGCTTACGCGGAATAACACTGCTATCTGCACACAGCAAATACACCACTGCTGGTTTCACCTTGATTCCTCGAAAAATCACCATCACTGATAGAACAATTACGTTACCATTCTAATGTCACGAAGCACATTACACATCTCTAATAATAAGCTATACCTTATCATTTACAGCGTCTAGCATGTTGATGTCATGACGGACAAACTGTCGCCTTGCCTGCGTAATGAATAAACCAAACCCGTAACTGCTACACACTGTAACGCACATCGTTCGGCCTATTTTATTTACACACCACTCGCTGTGGAACACGGCTTGTTCCGTCAGGTAACACATTACATTGCTGATCGATAAAGCCTACTTAAAAATGCAACCGCCAACTGTAACGGATAACTCTACGCGACAACTCAATTTTGCGATGGCAATTAATTCATTCCGGGAACTCAGCACGGCATTACGACAACAATTAAATCATAGAATAAGTACTCAACTAACCTGTGATTGAAGAATCACAACCTTGACTGTATATGTCCGCACTGGCCGCGAATATTGACATCCAAATTACAACAGCCTGTTGGCTGCGATCTGTCTACGCTGAGGTTTGGTGGGCGACTGCTCACGACAAAGTCAGTGCGCCTTCCACTCGCCTACACGGGCCGCGTGACTTTCATGATTCATGAAGAAAACCAGAGTCACGATAAGTTCCAGCACCCCGTGCTGCATGAAGCACTCGTGAACTTAGAGATCTCTACCAGGTACGCACTTGGGAGAACATTCTAGATTTTCCATAAATAACTAGAATAGCTCCGCCCCGCACTATTTTTCGATGGGGAATCCCCTATTAATTGATATTAATTCAAGGGAGACCAACGCATCGCACTCCCTTCAAAGGGATATTATGCAGAGATCTGCCGTTCTTTATCCGTTTCGTCACATCCACTTCATCAGGGCCCCACGGGTCCACTTGTCATCATGCAAGCTGCCACCCTAGCCAGTCCACTACTGTGGTAAAGTGTGCTGTTGAATCATCTACAGGACTTACAGCCAGGGAGAATAATTATCATATGTGTACTGCTTTAGTCAGTTCGTAAATATGTCACATATGGACATCAGTGTGTGAGAATAGGCTGGTATACAGCTTGTTACAATCAATAATGTAAAACTGATGCATAAATTTAACACATTTCATTTATTGGATTTCACAACATAATATTTAGGTCACGTATTTATGTTTTTATCTATTGTAAATCACGGCAAATACAAATCAATTATTCATCGATATGCAAACAATGAACTATCAAGGTGTATAGGGAACTACTGGTGCATACACAAACACTCATTCACACACACGCACACACACACGCACACACACATACACACACACACACACATATATATATATATATATATATATATATATATATATATATATATATATATATATATATATACGAGAAAAAGAGTGTTAAGTGCTACATAGAACCTGTACTTCTGTATGGATGTGAAGCGTGGACAATGAGCAGTCAAGCTGAAATACAGCTGATGGCTGTGGAAATGTGGATTGTGAGGAAAATGCAAAGAATACCATGGACAGATAGAAAAACCAATGAACAAGTCCTTCAAGAAACAAATGAAGATCGTAGACAGTCAAAATTGTTTGGGCATGTTATGAGAAGAAATGAATTGGATAACTTGGTGACGACTGGCAAGATCGAAGGGAAGAGGGCAAGGGGAAGACCGAGAAGTAAATACCTGGATGGCTTGGCCACGCGGCATGGTCGAGACAGGAACACAGAGTTGATCCACAACTCTGGTGATCGAGTGAGATTGCAGAACATGTACGCCCAGTTGTGTGTATGTGTATTTTTGTGAGTGGCTTAGAGCTACGTCTGCTCTATCCTCGGTGTGGACTGTATGTGTGTGATTGTATGTGTGTATTCATCGTCGTATTCGTCGTATTCTTCTTCTTCCTCTTCTTCTTCTTCTTCTTCTTCTTCTTCTTCTTCTTCTTCTTCTTCTTCTTCTTCTTCTTCTTCTTCTTCTTCTTCTTCTCCTCCTTCTTCTTCTTCTTCTCCGCCATCTCTCGTTTACTGTCTGTTGCACATCGCACCATCTCCTTCCGGCCATTTAACGGTAAATTAGTGCTGCTGTATAGATCGGAAGCACAGAGGACAACTAAAACAACTAGATTCCAGCCAATCAAGCCACGAGGAAGAGACACTGGCGACTGATATGACACACACTAAGAAAACCTAATAACAGTGTAACTATAATGTCCTTTGTCTGCAACGCACATGAGAACAGAAATAGAGGTAGACCATAACATACACGAAGGAGAAAATTGGAAACAGAGATTAATAATATAGAGAGGAAAGGAAAAGAGATGCCGGAGATAGTAAACGAGTGAGTTGGTGGAGGGCCTATGCCTATGCTCCAATTAGAGATAAAGGGCAGAAAAAAAAGGAGAATATGGCAAAGACACGGGGAAAACTACAAGACATGAAGATTTGGTTTAGGGTGGTTCACAGCTCCAATTTGCCTTGATGACTCTTTCATGAGTTGACATCTTTTCCTGACATAATGTCACCCATCGTTTATCTTGTTGTTTTTTTTTCCCCTGCCTCTCTAACTGAGTGCATTCAAACGGTACGTAATATTAAAAAGCTTTTTACAACTATAACTTGTGTTTCTAAGTTTTGAAATGTGTTTCCTTCCCTTCGTTGTATAGACATCTGTATGTATCGTTCTACAATGGAAGATTTTATTCTGCACTATACAAAAGGACGTCGACAGCAATTACATTACGATTAGCGTTCTTTGTGAAGAGGTACTTATCTCCTCTTGAAAATAATTATGTGAACAGGTCAAATATCATCATCACAGCGAGTATCATGCAAAGGTAAATTCCTAGTGGCTTTATCTTTCTTGATTGTGCGTGTAGCGGCGTATTCTTGTTCAGTCTGCGCATTTAAATGGAGAATAGTGTATTGATTCGGTGTTATATTGTAGCTTTTATTTTGAACCTGCTATCGATGCTATTTTTGATAAGTCCATTGATCTTTATATTTATTAACACGGTCTTGCTTTACTCTAGACCAGTGGTTCTCAACCTTTTTTTTTTTGGCCCATGCACCCCTTCACCATATTTTCAGAATGTCATTCTCACCCCCCCCCCCTTTCGTATTTACTCCATATAACCCCCACCCCACCCCTCCCCCACACCCCTACACAGTATATGTAACAATGGAAGCTACATTTAATAACACATATTAGAACAAGTTTAGACGTCTACATGAAACGTGATTTGTGGGTCTACTTACGTACTTAACTACTACAGAAAGATGAGAAGTACATAACTGTAAAGTATGGAGGGAAAAAGAATATCAAGTAATCGATTCTTGTTTTAACGCGATCTTGAAATAATCTTAAGTCCCCCCCCCCCCCCTTCCCCACCCTGGAAATCCTAACACTGCTCTAGACTATTGCTGAGAAGTTTTAGACCTATATTGTGTGTATATCTTAATGAAAACAATTTGATGTGAACGCATAGCAACGCTGTTGGCAGTAGGGAGCATTATTAACTCTTAGAGACCGGCGAGCCAGCATTTCCTTGGCGAAGTGCCAGTATTTATGGCTGGTATCGGGCTTTGCCATGCATGTGTCCCCTGACTCTGAGAGAAGCAAAGAATAGTAACACTGTAGCCTTCTGTGCACGTCGTAATAGGCTAACTCATCCCATATAAAATGAATGAATATGTGTGTGTGTGTGTGTGTGTGTGTGTGTGTGTGTGTGTGTGTGTGTGTAGGCAGGTAGGTAGGTAGGTAGTAGGTAGGTAGTAGGTAGGTAGGTAGGTAGGTAGGTAGGTAGGTAGGTAGGTAGGTTCTAGAGATAAAACGGCCGCCTCTGAGTTGTGCAGATCCATGGTATTCCTTTATACATAGTTAACTGTCCCGGCTGGTCACGTGATTTGCCAAGTCACGTGACTTAACGTAAGTTTGTGGCTATATTATACATTTTTGTAGATTGGAAAACGTGTCGTCAGTAGCATAGTTGATAGTGTCCCCGCCTGATGGGCTGGAGCTCGAGGTTCATTTCCTTGCCGGAAAAATTTTTTTTAAAGTGTTCAACAATTAATTGGGTGAAAGTCAATCCTTTATCTCTTTGGGTATTTAGAATTGTGTTGTTTAAAGTGAGTGTAAGTTAGTTAGTTAGTCTTTTCTCTTGAGCCCTGACTTTACTGGACTTAGGTATCAGTATCAGTACAGAGCAGGGTAGGTGGTCGCTTCTATAATCCCCAAGGACACTCCATTTTATGTCTGATGCCGCCTCTTTTGATACAAGTGTCAGGTCGATGGTCGTGTCAGGGTGCCCCGGTCTCATTGCCTGCCTAGTTGGTGTCCCATCATTTAGACAGACAACATCCGTCTCAAGCGAGGCCTCAGCAAGAGCAGTGCCCTGCGTGTTCTCTCCCGACCTGTCCAACTCTTTGGAGCGTGCACTGAGGTAACCACATAACATAACAGATAGGTAAATGAAGAACAAGTTGAGTTGAGTTAAGAATCGACATCACTGCACTCAGGACATTCCCATACGTGCTCCGTCCCCTCGTTCAACAGCCAGCGAAGAGTCATACTACTAATCGTTCCCACCGCTATCTGATTAAAAGTTCTCCTGGTCTTCCTTCTCAGTTTTGAGATTCTTCCAGAACCCCTGCCGATCCCCCATAATCTCATTCTTTCCACATATGGGTTCTCAATCTGTTCTCAATCATTCTACACGAAACATTCCTTTCTCCACCTTGCTAACCCCTGCCGATCCCCCATAATCTCATTCTTTCCACATATGGGTTCTCAATCTGTTCTCAATCATTCTACACGAAACATTCCTTTCTCCACCTTGCTAAGCATACACTTTGAATCCGTAATGAATACAACGTGTGTTGCAGTAGTCTCCTCTAGCCACCGGAATGCCGCTGTTACTGCCTCCACCTCCATTCACCACCCAGGTGTAATAGTACAGGGGTCAGAAGTCCAGGAACCCATGCGCAGTGCAACCTTACGCTCATAAAGGACTGCCGCAACCCATCTAACAAGGCAAGGGCAGACCTCAATGTCCAACAGTGTGTTTATTAACCGATCATACCTAACCCTGTTATACGCATCTTCCAGGTACCCGGGGTGTCCACTAAACCTCTCAACCAATCCCAACTCTCTCTGCTTATGCAAAATTCCCCACTCACATATATATTTATCAGGTTCCAGATGTATCGGCGATTTGTATCCGCATTCCCTGCACCTCTTTACTCTCCTGACCTCACTCACTCATATCCAGTATTGAATGCTGTAAACCGTCCTTGACCACCAGAGCCTGTCCATGTCTTCCCTGCCCAGTTGGGTTGATGTAACATGTATAGCCAGGGCACTTAAAAGAGTTCGTATTCAGTTCATGTAACATCAGGACATCAAAATCGTAGACCAGTTTCACCAGTATTTGTCCTCGTTGCTTTGCACTACGGCAATTCCAGTACCCAACCCGTACATTTTTTAATCCCAAACGATCCTTTTTCCTTCTATCTCTTCTGGCTCCAGCCCTCTTCTTCCTTTTCCTTCCCCCATCTCCCCTACCTCTTCGTCCTCCGCTTCATTCTCTCCTCGATGGCTGTTGTCAAAAGTATCGAGCACAAAGCACGTACTCCGTTGCTTTGGCGATAATTCTTTGTATTATTCATAGTTGGTTAGGTAGGTGGGTAGTTAGACACGAAAGTGGTTAAGTAGGCAGGTAGATGGGTTGTTAGACAGATAGATGGTTAGATAGGCAGATATGTGGGTAGGTAGACAGGTAGGTAGTTAAGTAAGCAGGTATGTGGGTAGCTAGGCAGGTAGGTGGATGAGCTCTAACTCGAAATCTTGTATGTGGGATGAAGGCATCCTGTTGTCCAACATCAGTGTGATGTCATACAGGACCTGAGGTTTGCGTGAGTATCCGTTGTCCCATGTCTGGCTTATTGGTGTGCAGACTGGTGGTTCCTCGCTGTACAGGCAGACACTCTCCGACTTCGGAGGAATCGGCGATCCCACTGACTTTAGCCAGGACCCCGAGGGGACCTGTTGCCCAGGACGCTCGACGAGTACGCGTCAATAGGTCTTGGCTAGTATATAACCCGGCCCTGGTGCCTTGGAAACACCTCTGCGTCCCAAACAATCAATAAATGCTGGCGTTGGTAAGGATGTCTTGTGAAAGACACACAACTAACTTAACTCACACACAAAATATTTATAGTTTATGTGACTCTGGTATACACACAGACTTAGATCCCTACTGGTGCCAGAAGTGCGTGTACTGTGGTAAGATTTTTTTTTTTAATATCCTATTTACAGGACATCGTTGTCAATACCAGCACTGCTGTTGTTGATGTGTTGGCGGGTTTACGTTCCGTAGTTTGCCATTGCTTTCTGAACGACCGGCTCCCATACCATCACATTAAAACCCAGCGCCACACGGTCTGCTGTCACATCGGTCGAAACTGTGTTTCTAACGTAGGTAAATGGTATGATTGTCTTTCTCGAATATTTAATAGGAGACTGGAACTCTCTCGAGGATCTGTAATGTTTTGATTGTTGGTGGAAATAACTTTTTAGCTTTCATCGTTGTTGGAATACGTTTTCGGTTTTCACAGATGGTGTCAATATCTTTTCAGGTGTCTGCGTTGGTGAGAATAATTTTTCAGTTTTCGCTGTTGCTAGCAATTACTTTTTAGATTTCGCCGTTGTATGCAATAAGTTTACAATTTTCGATGGTCACATATGGTGGTAATATTCTTTTCGGTGTTCATTGTTGGTTTCAGTAACTTTTTAGTTTTCAATGCTGATGGAAATAACTTTTCGGTTTTCATTGTTGGTGACAATAACTTCTTTTAGCTTTCGCAGTTGGCGGCAATAACTTTTCAGTTTTCATTGTTGGTGACAATAAAATTTATTAGCTTTCGCTGTTGGCTGTAATAACTGTTCAGTTTTCGTCGTTGGTGACAATAATGTATTATTAGCTTTTGCAGTTGGCGGCAATAACTTTTCAGTTTTCGCTATTGTCAGAACTATGTTTCCAGTTGAAAGATGATGACCTGCTGCCGTGTGAGTAGTAGCCATTTGTATTATGTTATAAACGTTGATTTTGTTTGACTCATTGGACATGGATATTACAGTCGTGATAGTGGATCCATTTGTAGTGAATGTTACCCGCCGCATTACAAGACATCACTCATCCAACCAGCATCATCACTGCGCAGCAATCTGGCGTAGGCGTTCATGTCTCCCCACAGATCTTGGTCTTTGGTGCTCCATATAAACTCTGTTGATGATATTCACCCATGCCACCGTTTCAGTCCATCCAACATCAGTCTCTTTGTCTGCCTCTTCTCCTCCATGATTCTAGTCGTCACGATGTTGTCCAGTGTCCCTCTCTCATTATATGACAAAAGGACGCTGTTGTTGTTTCTCTCTCTCTCTTTCTCTCTCTCTCTCTCTCTCTCTCTCTCTCTCTCTCTCTCTCTCTCTCTCTCTCTCTCTCTCTCTCTCTCTCTCTCTCTCTCTCTTTCTCTATCCCTCTTTTTGGAATAGACGTATATAATGTTTTATTTTCATGATCTTCTATCAAGCAATTGTTGTTAGTTACAAGGCTTTCGCAATATTCGACTCATGAACCAAAGTTTCGTTGCTTCTGTATTCTAATTTGTTCATTCACATCACATTCCATGATTTATTGAATCGAATTACAGAGCAATAAACATACAAGCGTTTGAAGTTGTCAACAATAACAATATTATTTACTGGTAAACAGTGCATTCCCCGCGACCCCCCCTCCCGCCCCCCCCCCCCCCAAAAAAAAATCTTTCACAACTGTGACATGTCTTTGAAAAAGTAATTTTCGTATAATTGATTGATTGATTGATTTAGGAACCGACATCACAGCATTCGGGACATTCCCATAAGCGCTCCGTCCCCATCCTCAGCAGCCAGCGAAGAGTTCCAACACTAATAGTACCAGTAGCAATCTGATTATATGTCCGTCTCGCCTTTCCTCTGAGCGTTGATCGTCGGCCAGATCCCCTCGTCACCCCTCGCTGTCGCATTCTTGCCAGACCATGGTGATCCATTTGCTACTCCGAGGTGTACACGTGCTCCCACAAGGTCGCAACCACATCTGCTTTGTCATGCATTAATACTCCACCAAGTTTTGCCGAGCTAGCCAATCTGTCCGCCTGTTCATTCCCCAGCACACCAGCATGCCCCGGAGAAAGATCCAGGCGATGCTTGTCACCCGTGACTTCTGAAGCGAAGCAAGCCACTCTGCACAAAGCTTGCCTGTCTTCACCCTACTCAGCATGCTTTCTGAGTCAGTTACAATCACGATGTGTGTGTGTATCGTATTCTCCATCCAGCGGAAAGCTGCACAGACCGCCTCCACCTCATAATTTCCCATGTAACGATCGGTGTCCTCAATTTCAGCTGAGTGAGTTAACAACCAGGCACAACCGCTTGGAACACAGATGACCAACGCTTCCCATTTTTCGCAATGATACCTACAATTTACCTAATGCTGCACCAGATCTCTCATCCACGGCCATATTGATCGAATCATAATTACACTAACGGTGAAACAGCGCGTGTAACTGTGTTCGCAAATGCATTACTTAAATTACCATAAATATAATATCTCTGTTTTCAAGTCAGATAGATAAAGGATGCTTCATTCCCCCCCCCTCCCGGGTAATGGGATCTAGCCAGGGGGTCACGGTAGTAAAGTAAGTTTAGAAGGGGCCAGGGTTCGGGGAAAAAAAGTTGAAAACCACTGAGGGAAATAAATTTATAATGCCCAGCTTTTCCATACAGTTAATAGACGTCAAGTGTGGAAAAAAGAGTCCCATAGCAGGAAGATGATGTGGGTATGTGAAGTGTTAGGACCATCAAAGTTTGTTGAACTGAATACACAGAGGGAGAAGTGGCAAGTCTGCCCCTCCCGTCCCGAACGACAATAGCTGGCAAGCATCGAACCACCGACCGACCGAGCTCATTTCATTGTCGGCGTAACTTCGTAGCTACAAGGCTGGATCTGCGTAATTCCTCCCAAGTTACGGTACTTGTCAGGAATTTGAAAATTGATACAGGGAAATGTATTCTTCTGTCTTTGCCGCGTCTTTACACGCTGTGGTCTTTGAACAGATTGTGCAAACTGAGATACGGTAGAAGTAATGTGTGCATGACAGAAGTAGAGAGGAGGGAGAACGGAAATAAGGGGATAGAAAATACACCCTTAAAGGACGTAGTAAAGGTAAACTACAGTGAAACCTCGGGTTCGTTGACTTCAGTTATTGTCGATTTCGGTTTTCGTCGATTTTTTTCCAGGAAATAATATCTCGGTTTTCACGTGGCCTCGCTGCTAATTTTGCGAAAACAAGGGACCCAGGAGTTCTGCTCAGTTTAGCGTTTTTTCTCTTTGTGTGAGCATCACTTGCTAATGAGTTAACCGTTTCCTTTAAGCTCCATCATGGGCTCAAAGAAGGTTTCCAGAAGCAGCAGCCCTTCGAAGAAGAATTCCAGGAACACGATCGAGTTGAAGAAGGAAATCATTGACAAATATGAGAGCGGAATTACCATTTAGATTGCTAAAATCGGTGTGATATTACAGAATTCAATCCTCCCAGTTCTTCTGTACTAGGCAGATCCCAGTTCAAAAACTGTAACGCTGGACCAGTTTTACACGTCTATGAATAAATAGACAAGTTTAATTATAGTAAGTCTTGTCCTAAAAACAATTGACGCTAGCGAGCGATGTAGATAGACACACATTGGCACCTTGCCGTCTTGACAGACAATAGTTTGTGCTTCAAAAAAGCATAATAACTTTTACCCATGGCGAAAGCGAATGTGACGGATAAGGCCCATTCGCGCTGTAAATGTCCGTTCACAGTGGGTTCATGTGATCACGTGGTAATTTCCACCATCATGCACCATCTTACGTCTCACACGCTCGGTGTGTGACTTATCTGCAAAACTTTTCTCCTTTGTCTTTATTCCATTTCTGATGTTTGCCCTCCATGCAACACAATCAGTGGCGACTTGCTCCCAAAGTGCATTATCAATGCCTGTATCAATCTCGCTTACACACATCTTTGTATCGTAGTAGAGGCCGACCCCGAGATCTCTTACACATCTGTAATTCACCAAAAAAAGATGTCATTTGGTATTCTACCATCATGCATCCTCCTAAGATGTCCTATCCATCTAAGTCTACGAAGACTGAGCAAGGAATAAAACGTCACACAACCTGATCTTTCCAATACTTCAGTATTTGTGATTTTGTCTTGCCTCTTAATACCAAGAATTCTTCGCAGACACCGCATATGAAAGCTGTTTAAACGTTTCTCTTGGTGTGAGTAAGTTGTCTAGGTTTCACTGCCATAAAGAAGAGTACTAAGGACACAGGCATGATAGACAAGGACTTTTGCTTTGGCAGTAAGCTTCCTGTTCTCCCAGACTCTTTTTCTTAACCTGTTCATTGTTGTTGCTGCCTTACCAATCCGGATGTTGATTTCCTGATCTAGTGATAATTTGCTATTTACCACTGATCCTAGATATGTAAAATGGTCTACCATCTCTAGTTCGGTTTCGTCAATAAAGATTGATGGTACCCCATGTGCACCTTGTAACATAATCTGTGTCTTCTTTTTGCTAATTATTAAACCAAATTCAGAACAAGCACTGTATAATGCAGATAGTAGACACTGTAATTCTTCCTCAGAGTGGGTCGTAACTGCAGCATCATCTGCAAAATGCAACTCTCTGATCAGTACCCTCTTAATTTTGGTCTTGGCCTTCAATCTCTGAGCATTGTAGAGGCCGCCATCTGAGCGTGAGTGAATGTATATACCACCTTCCTGATCATGAGAGGCATATTTCAGTAGAAGTGAAAAGTATATTCCAAAGAGGGTGGGAGCTAGTACACAACCTTGCTTAACTCCACTCTTGATTTCAAACTCTTCAGAAGTTGCACCATCAAACTTGATTACACCCTTCATGCCTGTGTGGAACGATTCCACAATGGACAGAAGAGTTGGTGGGCAGCCAATCTTCTTTAGTGCCTTGAACAGACACTCACGACTGACCAAATCAAATGCCTTTGTGAAGTCGATGAAGGCAATAAACCGTGATTGATTCTGTTCACGGCATTTTTCTTGCATTTGCCGCAATGAGAATATCATATCAATGGTAGACCGGTTCTGTCGAAAGCCACACTGTGATTTGGGGTACACTTGATCTCCTAGGACTTGTAGTCTGCGCAGAACAATTCTGGCAAATACTTTTCTAACAATACACAGAAGTGAGATACCCCTATAGTTGTTGCAGTGGCCTTTGTTCTTATACAGTGTTATGATGCTTGAATCTTTGAAATCCTGTGGGACTTGTCCATCTCGCCAGCATAGCTCTAATAGCTAGTGGATCTGTAGTGTCAGTGTGTCTTCCCCACTCCTGATAACCTCTATTGGAATCATATCCTTACCTGGAGTCTTGCCAGATGCAAGATCATTTATAGCACACTTATCTTCTGTTTTGGTGGGAAGTGTGTCCAGGTGGTCGAGAGTTGGTAGAGCCTCTATGGCGTTGAGGGCATCATCCGCTAGTTTTGTCTTACTTGAGTAAAGCTCCAAATAGTGCTCTACCCATCTGCCCGTCTGCTGTTTCTTATCGGTGATGATTTCTCCAGTCAAGGTTTTCAATGGTGCACTTATTATGATCATTGGACCACATGCTTTCTTTATTCCTTCATACATGCTTCTGATGTTTCCCTTATCACTTGTGATTTGAAAGGACTCACATAACTTGATCCAATAATCAATTGCACACTGCCTGGCAGACTTTTGCACATCCTTCCTCACTCAGAGTATTACATGTTGGTCTTTCCTTGTTTCATAAGAGAGCTATCTTCTTCTTATCAATCAAGGGCTGCAGAGTCTGGCTATTTGCCGCAGACCAGTCCTGACTCTTATGATCCACAGTGCCGTAAACCCCTACGGCAGTTTTATAAAGAGTTTCCTTAAGTTGACCCCACTTTTCACTTACTTACAATTTTCTGGTGTATCAGTGAGAGCGTCTTCAATTTGCTGTTGAAAACACTTTCAAAAGCACAGTTCAAAAACTGTAACGCTGGACCAGTTTGGCAAGTCTATGAATAACTTAATAGGTTTAGTTATAATAAGTCTTGTCCTAACAATGATTGACACAAGCGACTGATGTAGTAAGATGTAAAAATAGACTTGTCATCGCTAGACAACCAGTCTTAATTTCATGTATCGCACTACCAAAACCAAATTGTTATTGATGTGACATGGCATAAGTTCAAGGTTGGAGTGAAATGATTTGTTAACGCAAACGTGTCGTTGCAAGGAAATTCAGCAAAATTAACAACCAAGCTTCGAGAAAGAAATGTTGACACACGTTGGTCACGAAAAGGAGAAATACTATAGGTGGGGGTTAAGTGGCTGTGACGTGGTGGCAATTGTTGGTGACGTAGTCAAAGATGGCCAGCCGAACAAAAGTGAGGAAACTCTTTTTAACCTCAACCTTTCGCTTAGCCAGTACTGGGAGAGACACAATAGACTTTCGTCTGTTTTTTTTTTTTAAATTCTATTTCGTCAATACTAATATTCCTATTCTTCTTTTACCTACCCTAATCTCTCTTGGATTTCATTATAAGTTTATCACTTGAAGTGTTTTTATGATACTGAAGATGTAAAAAAGGTGTCCTGTAATATTTTGAAATTTGTTCCGGTGAAATGTATTATTTCATTGACTATTACTGATTTTTTTTTTCGATCGCTGTAAACCAATGTGAAATGAATTACCATGCTACGTTAACCAGTACCTTGCCATGCTTGACCTTTCCTCTCTTAGGATGGAAGATTATGAAAGCTACAGGAGTTTATTTTGCCCTAAATACAAATCATTATTTTTTACATCTTGAGCTTCAGTAATTTGCAATATGTGCTCATCATTGGCTGTTAAAACCATGTCTTGATTCTTGCGCTTCATAAGAAGTCTTCTCAGTACTGTAGAGACTATTCTTATATGTTGCTGCCTGGACATGATGTGCACTTATTAAAGATTCGAAGGAATATTCACGTTCACACATCTTTTCTTAATTGTGCTCTTAGAATGTTCAAGAGAGTGTATACTTGTTGCTGAAGATGATTATTCATGTTAAAATAAACACTAGTTAGATAGTGCGTATTTAGCAGGACATTGCATTTAAAGTCAGCATGAAATTTCTGCTGTAACTAGTCTGATGATGATTTAAGGTAGTGCTATGCCAGATGGTGAATGAACGCCAGAAGGCAGATTCACTGGGTTTATGTTGCAACTATATGTCTGTGAAAGGGAAAGATGTTCGAATGTGTGTCTTTACCCCAATATAATGGAGACAGGCTGGAAAGGAAATCTCACGTTCAGTGTGTTAGAACTTTAGCATCTCTGGGTGATTCTTATGATCATGATTTATGACAAGAGAGATGTGTTATTTCTGTTGTATGTTTCACATTGTGTATGTTAGGTTGTTGATGACTAGTGAGGAGCTATATACATGACGGAAAACGATAAGACTTAATAAGACGTATGCGTTGCACAAGACGGTACTTTTCCTATTATTAACGTTCTGAGTGAGCTTGACAATCGTATTCATGTGGTAACGTTATCTTGTTAACGTCAATATTCCCTTGTGATGATTCGTCTCTACTTGATGACAACACATTTCATTGTTTACGTCATTTGCTCAACTGGATGTCCATGAGTCATCTTGATTGTTTGTTTTGTTTTGACGTCGTACCAACATGATATAACATTTCAACGGACAATTATTTCAATGGACATTTACCATAACAAATGATTATTGTAATAGATCATTTTTCTCAATAGGTATTTGTCACAATATATGTTTGTTATAACTATGTTTTTGTTATAAACTAAAGATTATTTCCATAGATGATTGTCGCTGTGATGTATTTCCGCAACACATATGTTTACCATCACATGATGTGACTGGGCTTAATGTAACATGATTTATTTTTGTCCATTTCGGTAGGGAGGCCTTGGAAGATCCATATAACCTCCTATTGTTTATTTCAGAGGATGTACCGTTGCTGTATAATAATTCACACATAACATAACACCACAATAATTTGATAGACTTTGCAGGGATATAGCTATTTGTTTTTGTTCAATCAGTAGAGAGCTGACGGAAGGCTGGCTTCTTGCGAAATCCTACGCAATAATTCGCATTTGGCTCTAGGGATGAGGACGGATGAAGGTTATACCTCAAACTGCCTATATGAATGAGGTTATTTTCGTCATTTAGAATGATGAGTGTGAGACCGCCTTCGCACAGCTGAAGAGGGAGTCTTGCCATTTCTTTCTACCACCATATTCAGCCATGCCCTAGAGTGCGCCTGAAAAATCTAAGTACTAACTAAGAACTATACACTATGAAGTATACACCCACATACCCTGTGAAGTTAAATTAAAGAACAATACCATCTATTGACAACTGTTGTGGAGATTCCTCGCTGGAGGCAGACGAGTGAAAACTGAACGATTTTTAATTATATTAAGAACTATTTTGAGAAAGGAGTTCACTGTTGGAATAATGTCAAATGTTGTTGATTTCTTGTTGTAAAGATCCATGACATTCATACTCCACCAGAGGTTCATTCAATACATTTGGAAAATACAAATTGTGCTTGTGTTTAATTAATTGTTGATGAAGTTAGCAGTTGTTAGATGTGGCTATTTGTTCCAACAGACATTGTGTAAACTTATTTAATGGGAGTCCCCAGTGGCTGAGTGATAACGCGGGTAAAACTGTATTTATAGAGTGGAGCTTACTCCTCTTGTTTTCCCGGTGACTACCAGGACTCTCCCTGCCTTGTAAACGGAAGCTCAGTGTGTTTAGTCATACTATTTAGAGTGGGGAAGTATTCCATAATAATTCTCTTATCACTCTTGGGGGATTGAGCCATTTGCTGGCTTCCTGACACAAGGGAACTTTGTCTTGTTTATCAATAATCCGGCCCCTTGACATCTTAAATTATATTTCTTTTCTTTCACTCCACAATCGGCTACATGTAAGGGAAGACGCCTTACAAGATTAGTTCCATTGTCGTGAACAAGGAAACAATAAAGAAGGCTAATGTAGCGAAATAGGTGAATGTGCTAATATTCATTTTATATTAATTTTTGTTATTGTTTTTAGTGTCGAACACTATAATTATTATCTATACAATGTGTTTTTGGTGTGTATTTTGGAGTGTCTAGGACGAATTAATTGTATTTACATTGACTCATATGAAAATAATTGCCTCGGTTTTCGTCGATTTCGGATTTCGCCGATTGTTTTCGGAAGATTATCGACGAAAACCGAGGTTTAACTGTATTCTTTTATACACCTTAAGGCGACGTTGGTACGTGGTGCTAGACCTACATTTGTATACACCAATCATCACATGGTGGATGATGTCATCGGTATCACACCAGCCATCTTTACTTCCCACGATATGTTCTAGTACCCCTTAAAGAATGTGGTGTTTCCCCACATTTTTGCGCGGGATCTTACTGTGTCTGTGAAGTTCATATATAGTTGCAGTTCATATATAGTTGCAGTTCATATATAGTTGCAGTTCATATTAAGTCAAAACGTAACGTTATTTGTCATGAAAGTTGTTTTCAAACCACTACTGAGATAATACACTGTTACACGGGAAACATTTCTCGCATAACCTGAGGGAAAACAAAACAAAGAGTATATTAACGTTACTAGTCATCATTGCTGGCTCCCCCTTTTAAAATAAAGTTACAGTACGTGGCAATCAACCCCAACATATAGCCTCTATTTTTAGGAGGGGGGGGGGGGGGGGGTCTAGACAATTGTACATTCGGTAGTTTGCCATTGCTTTCTGAACCGCCGGCGTTCACATTATTCTGATACAAAACAATCTTCTGCCAAATCACCTGACTCTGAATTCGAACACGGTATGTGTGGATTGTCTAACTGTATTGGGTTGGGTAAGTTTTTGAATTCTTAGAAACCGTGGCCTCTACCATTAAGTTGCAGACAGTTCCCCTTACTGGCCCCAGATTATGGTTTTTCGGCCTTTAAGAGTTTAAAACACTACAACAAACAAGTAGGAGAGTGTGTATAACAGACAGGTGCGAACGGACACAGACAGACAACTAGGTAGGCACCTAGGCGATCGGAGAGGGAATTTCCAATTCCAGTTCTCAAAATAAAAATTCCAAATTCGGCCTCGATCAACCTGCTTCCTCAGCGTCGGTTATTGTTGAGGTCCGTGGTTTTTGTGGGTTTCTTTACAATAATTCTTGTCTTGTGAGTCCTATCTCGGACTGGTTATGTTGGTTTGTGTCTGTGGCGTCAGCAGGGGGATCGGTCGGCGGCTGTCCTTTGCGCAATTTTCCTCTTGTGGTTTTCTTTGTTGGTGCAGGCTCTTGGCTCGTCTGGCTTGGCTGGGTGCAGTCCATATAAGGACTTTTCATTTGGTATTTTTGTCTCCTTGTTTGTGTATTTTCTGTATAAGCTTTTCGACGTTTTCATTTTCCTCTTTGCGCCTGTTTTCACTGTCACGTTTGAGTACCAGCTGCCTTAAGTTTTCTTCCTCCGTGGTCAGCCATGGGACCATTGTACAGTCATCTATATAGTACTCGAAGTCGGTCTCACTATCGTAATGTAAGACTGGGTATTCCATCGGTTTACCCCGGAGTTTCTTAGGCTTCTGCTTTTCTTTTTCTTCCCAACGCCTTCTGAATTCCTCTCGCTTGAGTTCCTCCTTGCTAACTGGGTATTCTGTGCCTCCTTCAGAGATCCGACGGGATATTGTTTCCTTCCTGTGCGTTGTGGTTGGGCTGCTGGCTTTAGCTTGCGGTTCAGGCTCGGTCACTTGGTTTTCATCTTGCGGTTTCTCTGTGAGTTCTTGTATGGCTTATGTTGGTTTGTTTTGAAAGAGTTCCATTTCAGCTCTATGCAATTCTTTTTCGGTCTTGATCATTTGTAGGATTTCTTCGTTCTCCTTCTTCATCTCGGCCATGAGCTTCATCTCTTGTTCGATGTTTTTCTGTATCTCCTTCATTTCAACAAGCAGTTTTTCATTGTCGCTGGTTTGTAGCGGTGCTAGGAGTAGCTTGATTTGCTTCTTTAGCTCGTCTATTTGGCTTTGCAATTGGGCTCTTTCCGCTTGTGAGCAACCCATGGCTGTCTCGCACCTCCGCATTGCTTCGTTGTATGGTGTCCTTGTGGTGATGGCTGTCTTCAAGACGTCTCTGTGTCGTTGCAGGTACGGACAGCCCAAGTATTTTGCTCCATGCTTGCCCAGGCAGTTGGCGCACTTTCTTCTGTTGTTAGGAGCTCGGAAGTCCGTGTCCAGCTTGGCCAGAGGACACTCCTTGAAGGCGTGGTGCTCGGCGCAGTAACGGCAGATTTCTGTCTTACTGCGACATGCTGCTCTGCTGTGGCCGGCCCTCTGACATCTGGAACATTGAGTGATTCTTGGGATGAATCTCTCTGGCTGCTGCATTCTCTTGTTGATTGATACTGTGGTCGGCATCTCGCTGCCCTCCGATGTCACCACCGCCAAGGTTGTGGGTATCTTGGAGTAGGTGAGGAGCCGCTCCGCCTTCAAGAATCGGATGTGAAGATTCTCTTCTCGTAGCTGCTTCAGGATTTCTTCATCTGTCAGCTAAACTTGGATCCGCTTGACAACCCATCGGACTGTTTTTGAGTCGGTGTTTCCGACTCTGGTGTCATTCTCCTCCTTCTCTGCTGTCTTGGTTCTTGACTGTGTTGGGCTGTCGATCTTCTCCCTCGTAGTAGCTTCAGTAATCGCTGTGGTATCAGGCTCTTTGATGCGGCTAGCAGGTAGGCTCTCCACGTTCTTCTTCTTGTTGTCGGCTCCCACGCTGCACATCTTGGTTACCGCGTGTTTCTTGTTGTTGGACTTTCCACGTAACATTTTCCCGCGTATCAGGCTTCTTGACAGGATAAGGCGACTTGACTTGTTAGAGCTCGCAGTGCGAATGACACGCACCAAGAGGGAAGGAGAGGACGACTCTTTTTAGACCAATAGAGATCACCATTCAATCATTTTCGATGCCTAATTTTATTAACTAACAACAACAACAAACCAATTGTATGGACATATATAACTTCAAAAGGTATTGATCAGCTTACATTTAGAACAAAAGCACGGTGACATTGTAACTTTTTGTTGTGATCTTAATACGTGATCTGTTAATGGTAAGTTAAAGCTTGAAATAGCGCCAATTGTGACTCAGCAGTTTCAGCGCATTGTTCAGTCTGAATCTAGCTACAGAAGTCATGACACTCTCTGGAGTCGGACGGGGGATGTAAGGAATGGTTTACTGGTGGGGTTGACACACGTTGCCACACGTTGAATTGATTAACCGGAACGAGACCGCGGGAAACTACGCCAGGTAATAAACAATTAATACGTCGATGCTGCTACAGATTTAAGAGCTGGTAAAAGGGAAGTTGAAATGTGTGGTCGCATGTGGTACCAGCAGACATGATAGATAAACTGAAATGTGTGGTCACATGTGGTACCAGCAGACATGACAGATAAACTGCAATGTTTGACACAGGCGGTTATATATTAGTTGTCTCCTATTGATGAATTTTTGATTTAGATTATCAGTGATGTGGTCAGGGATGACACCAACTGTAAATATGTTTAGAGGTATGAAAGATAAGGCATGGAGTGTTACATATTGTAATAGTTGTTCGTTTGTATATGTGAATGACATGGCCTGGGATGATACTTATCGTAATAGTTGCTGGTTTAGATGTGTGAGAATCATGGCCTGGGGTCTTACCTATTGTAATAGTTTTTGATTTATATGTGTGAAAGACATGGCCTGGGGTGTTAGTTAGTCGACAGATCATCCTCATTGCACTTCGAACCACTCAGACCATAAGTGCTCGGATCCCCTCCTCAGCAAATCCCGCAGCGTGTAGCGGCTAACGACACCAGTTCTGTGTTGGTTTATCAGTCTTCTTTAGCTTCCTGTGTAGTGTTTTTGTTTGGCCACACCTCTTTTAATTTGCTGTTCTCGCAGTCTGGCCATGGTTGTAGATTCACAGTCATCATTTGGTTTTCGCAGAAGTATTACTTCTCGTAGAGCATTCACAATGTCAGCCTGGTCCATGGCTCGTCCGCCCTCCACAGTGTCCTTACCTGCGAGCTTGTCAGCCCGCTCATTTACTTGTACTCCCGCGTGCCCTGGCACGAAGATGAAACTAATCTTTGCCAGCCGAGACCGCTCCAGAGACAGCAACCATTCTCTTCGAATCCACCCCATCTCTATCCTCTTGAGCATGCTCATTGAGTCGCTAAGGAAACATGCCTAGTGAATGTCTGTGTCTCGAGCCATGTTATTGCTTTACTTACTGCCATGACTTCCATAGTCAGGCTACTTGTGATCTCATCAAAAGCACCAGAGTCCTCCTTCACAATTCTCCATCCGGCCAGAGCCGTAAAGGCCCACAAGATTCTCACATGTCGGACGAGGGAACCATCTGTGTAAATGACAGCATCACCGTCTAACGAATTCTCGAAAATCAACGCTATTACTTCCGCCACCACACAGCAGCCGGATTTTCTTGTGTGCATTTTCTTTCTAGTTGGATGCAAACAGAAAAGGACGTACAGAAATCTGTTGGCACTTGTACCCACTCATCGCCAGGTTCTAAGTCCTCAAGTGAACACACCTGTTGAAGATTGTCTTCGACTTGACCCATCCACGACCGTCCTCTTTTTAACCTGCTGCCATTCACCTTCATAATTTCACTATGCAGTGAATGCTGTGTGTTTGCGTTAACTCTGAGGTAGGCGCGTGCTCTGCAAATTTGTATTCTGTCTTCAATGGTTGGAAAATCAAAAAGGTAGCGCATCACCCTGCATGCTGTATCTATTGTACATCCAAGAATAATGCGCATATCTTCATTCTGTATTCTTTCCATCCTTTCTATCTGCTTATGGCTGGGAGTCAGGATTGCCAATGCATACTCAAAAACAGACATGACCAGCCCCTCGTATAGAATACATAGATGGCGCTGCTCAAAGTTTGCTGCCGCCATCACCCGCATGGCAGCCATACCCCGCTTGGCCTTTGTTATCACCTGGTTTATGTGCTCATTATAAGCAAGGCTTCGATCAAAACGTATCCCCAGGTAATTCATTGCCTGCGTTATTTCCACCGTCTCTGAACACAGATTAACAGTTGGTGTTGGAGTGTTGACAATATGATTATTCAACGAGAACCATGTCACTATTTGCCTTTGTTGAGTTGACCATTGCCCCAGCTTCAATACACCAAGTACTTATGCGATTGAGTTCGGTTTGTAGTTCCACAGCAACCTGGTTCCTATCTTTCCCCTGACAATACACTAAAACATCGTCGGCATATGACAGTGTCCTCCCCGGTCCATTAATCTGCTCTCTGGTGATTCTAACAGTGTAGGCGTTGAACAGTACCGAAGATAATGGTGATCCCTGTGGTAGGACATGATATATTGTTGTTGGCTCCGAAATCCAACTGCCACATCAAAAAACTACTTTCCGTTGGAAGAGGGCTGCAGCGATCCAGCTATGAGAAATTGACTTAAATTGAGTTCAAGAAGCTGAATCATTAAAAAATCTAATGGCACTCTGTTGTACGCGTCCTCAAGATCAATCACTGCAGCAAAGGTTTCAATGGCTGAGTGGAAACCTTCATAGACATCACGGGCAAAACTGCTGCATTGGTCAAAGTTTCTCTTTTTGGACGGTACCCGCCAGGGTAGGTGGGATAACACTTTTCCTCTCTAGTTGGCTTGATATTTTTCTGGCAATTAACTTCTCCATCAGCTTGGCTATTGTATTCTGCATGGTTATAACTCGATATCCCTAAATTTTTGTGTTGTCTTTGCCAGGCTTCGGCAAGGGAATCAGATAACTGTGTAACCACTCCTCCTTGATGCTAGGAATTCCTATACTGTTGTTGTACATGTCTGCTAGTTTCTCTAGCTCGTTGTCGGTACACCTATTGATGTCGTCGTGTCTTATGCCATCTGGCCCTGGGGCGCTGTTTTTTTTTTATCGTCGAAGTACAGCCTTGATTTCTTCATTGTCACTGTGTCTTCATCCGAAATGTTCTGGACCTTGCACCTGTCTGAGATGACCTCCTTGGCAAGATTTCCGCCTCCTATGTCTGTCTGGTTGCTCTGCTCTAGATAGCGTTCAAAGAGGGTTTTGCCCTTGTCCTCTTCTGTCCTCTGCCAGATGAGGTCAGCACCTTGGAAGTCAGAAATGCTCTTATTCTTGACTACCCAACTCATGCTTTTATGTAGTCGCCAGAACAATTTCAGTGACTTGTCTGTGCTTACTCTTTGACATACCTCTGCCCATTTTTCACTTTTAACCACCTTGAACAGTTTTTTGAAATAGTTTACTTTTGTGTGCATCTCTCTTTCTAAGTGCATGCACGGACTAGGGTGGCCAGCTCTGTTCTTCTTGGCATTTTGCCATCTCCTTACAGCAATACGCTTATCCACCCAGGACTTCTCCTCCTCGAAATTCCACCAAGGTGGCTGCTCCCAGCTTTTTTTTCCTGCCCTGAAGCTTTCTGTGCTTGTCACGTCTTATTTTACTCACCACATCTTGCCCTGTACTGTCATACTGCAAAGTCTTGAACGTTAACTTGTGCTGCCTGGTTCTGCCTTACTCCACCAATATGCTGCAAGGGTAGTGGTCGCTGCCGTGGTGCCCCAGGACACCTCATCTACACACTGAAGTGAGTGAAGGAGAAACCAGCGCCAGGTCAACAGTACTGTCATCATCACCTAGACGTCTTGCTGTCCTGGTGACACAGCCACTGTTGATACACACCAGGTCAATGGTTTCAAGTGCAGTCTCGAGCTCCTCCTCCTGTGTGTTGGAGGAAATGCTTCACCATGATCTGCCTTTAGCGTTGAAATCGCCACAGAAAATAAAATTTTTCTCGTGACCCAATATGTCACTTAAACACTGCCACTTCTGGGAATCCATACTCGCGTTGTGGGCATAAACATTAACCAACACGTATGGTAGACCGGATTGAACTCTAACCGCCTGCACTCGTATGTCGTCACTGTCCCATCTGGACATGTCTAACTCTGACGCCACCATACTGTCGTGGATGAGAATCGCCATTCCCAGATGTCGTCTGTTATAGAAACATTTGAAGCCGGCAATTCGAAGTAGCTGATCACCCAGTCTCGTCTCCTGGAGAGCTACAATGTCATTCCTGTAAACTAGGTTTTCTAGAATATGGCCCCATTGTTTTACGCTGGCGCAGTTCCAATATAGAATACGGATATTCCTGAGGCCCAGACGGTCACACTTGAGTCTAAAATGCCTTAAACTACCACGCTCACCTTGCCGTTTGCGGCCTGCCTGGCGCCCACATCGCCTTGTTAGGTTGACTGCCCACAGCTCGGAGAACACACGGTGTTCCGCCATGTTGAAAAAACCGAACACCACAGAAACACACACGCTGCGAAAAATTCACTCAAGGATTGCTTCGCTTTATGCACGAAACTCCGTAGCATCGGCGCAGATCTTGAGTAGAAACTCCTGGTTTTACATCCTGGCACACAAATTACCCGCAAGAGATGAAAAAATCCCTCTCCTAGGCGAAAAAGTTAACGGTCAGAAAACAACACGACCGTCTGTCGCCATCTTGACCGGAAGTGTTAACTATTGTAATAGTTATAGATTTATATGTGTGAATGACATGACCTGGGTGTTACCTATTGCAATAGTTGTTGGTTTATATGTGTGAATGACATGGCCTGGGGAGATACCTATTGTAATAGTTGCTGGTTTAGATGTGTGAGAATAATGGCCTAGAGTGTTACCTATTGTAATAGTTGTTGGTTTATATGTGTGAATGACATGGCCTGTAGTGTTACCTATTGTAATAGTTGTTGGGTTACATGTGTGAATACATGGCCTGAAGTAATACTTATTGTAATAGTTGCTGGTTTGGATATGTGAAAATCATGGCCTGGAGTGATACTTATTGTAATAGTTGCTGGTTTGGATGTGTGAGAGTTATGACCTGAAGTATTACTTATTGTAATATTTTCTGGTTAAGATGTGTGAACGACATGACCTGGAGCGTTTGTTACCTATTGTAATAGATGCTGGTTGAGATGTTTGAGAATCATGGCCTGGAGTGTTACCTATTGTCTAAACAGCCGTCCATTGTGACGCGTAAATCAGCATATGAAGCGATATATAGTATTGGAGAGAGATAGTTATGTGACACAGTCACACACACACACACACACACACACACACACACGCACGTACGCACGCACACACACACACACACATACTAATTAATTAATTAATGTGTCTTGCTTTGAAGTATACTATCCTTGTTCCTTCAGTTAGGCGATAACATAATTAGTACGAACTTCATGTGCCTCTCAAAGGACCACTTTCACAAACCTTGAGGCATATCGACATGGGGTGCAGGCCCCGTATGTGTATAGAACAATCGCCACTCGATAGTTAATGTGGTCGATATCACGCCGGTCGCCTTTACTGCCCATGACATTTGCTGCTACCAATGTTAGGCTGGATAACTTCACAGAACATCCATCTCAATCCGAATTCAAACCCATGACTACCCAGCGGGCGGGCAAGCGTGCTAGCCATTGCGCTACTGCTACTCCCATTGTGTGCCTTCAGCTGCATACTATTTGTTCTTTACCGAACTCAGTTTGCGTTGCTCTTGTCCTGTCTGGGTGTCGAACAATACACTAGAATTAATTCAGCACTTTATTTCACTAGCTTCGGTGTTTCCCAGTGACTGCTATTTCTGTGTAATGAGAAATGTATGGTTTACACATACAGTGACTTGGGGACTATACTGCGCGTTGAGAGGAGGGTCTGTCTGGAGCATAAAGAGATCCTCTTTCAGTCACGACAGTGCAGGAGTTTGTGCTCTATGCGATGCTTTCGGCGGGCGGTTAGTTGCCCTGTGGAGAGACTGAGCTACAGAGTATAACACCCGATGCAATAAGTCAACCTTCACGTCTTCTTTACTGCAGGAAACTAGCAGCTGCACATGTTGATGGCGGATTTTCTCCGTTACGTGTTGGTGTAGTCTCTTTTCGTCATGTTGTCTCACGGTGGAACACAGTTTAGTATGACCAGAAATTATTTCCTCCCAAGTTGTTATATCTTTGCCCAGCGCTTTCATATCTTGCATACACGTGTCTTTGAATCGAAGCTGTGAACGTCAATTGGTCCCTTTTACCGTTTTCCAACTGGACAACAGGACGTCCTTTGTCACACTGGCATGCGGTAATGAATGCCAAGCCACCAACGGCCAGTGACGAACTGAGCCCAAAAATATTGGTTAGCAGGTCTAAAAGGTCATTCATATTTTTAACATATTGTCTACTGATTAAGGGGACCCACTTCATCCGTGCTCTACAGTGTCCACTTGCCATCGGAAAAGCTGACACTCTGGCTAGTCCGCCACTGAATATGGGTTATATGTTAAAACACCTCTGCATTTATCTCTCTTAACCTGTCAAGAAAAGCTTTTGCTGGATAGTAAACAGGGCCGTGCCGTGCCATGATACAGAAGCGGTGGCATCAGGCGGCAGCTTAAGGGAGGTGAGGGGCGCTTCATAAAGGGGCGGCATTTAAAAAAAAAACGTTAAGGACGGCATTTCGAAGACTTGTATCATACTGAGAAAATCTACCACACGGCCCTGATAGTGAACATCGCACGTAGAAGGTAGACACCAATTCAATTTGAAAAAAAAATACACTGTATTCAAGGTGTACTGTCTCTTGATTTGTGTTCATTATACAGTAAGTATATGATATCAATAGAAACTATGCCAGGGGTGGCGGTTGATGGTCATAATACAAGCAACAAACATTATGCCGATGACACCGTATTCATGGTTACAAGTCAGAAGGAACTACAGAAAATGATACAGTGGTTCTCATCTCATCTCATCTCATCATGTTCCTCTTGTACCTTGCGGTGTCGAGGTGAAGTAGAAACAGCGGAAGAGTGCCGCTTATGGGCTTAATGTATCGATATCCCCATAGACTCTGCTATTCGTTTATACTTCTTAGTTTTTCTTCGAGCAGTGGTTCTAGAAAGTGAAAATATAGGCCTCAGCTTAAATAATAACAAGACATAAGTAATAATCATCATCATCATCATAATCAAGTGTCTTGCCGACTGGCGTGGGCAGTCATGCTTCTCTACATCTTGCGATCTTCAACGGATTTTACAATTCGTATGTTGACTTCCTTCTGTGCTATGACATAAGTCTCAAGTATTTTCTCTGGCTGTCTTCCTCTATCTCCCTTTCCACAAATCTGTCCAGTTATCACATTTCCAGTTTTTGTCTTCTCATTTTGTGGAAAATAAAAATGAAGACTGCCTCTTTCTGATGTTTGTGATCAGTAGTCTTTGCGCCTCAGTGTCCCTCAATATGTCCAGATTGCTCATTTTGGATGTCCAAAGAATGTTCAACATCCCTCTATAAAACCACATTTCCCGTGGATTTTTTCGCTTGTTTATTAATTGTCCATGATTCGCAGCCATGTGTTAGAATTTGTTCTATGTAACATGCAAGAATTCTTTTAACTTCCAGTGGCAATGACTTATTGCATAAAATGTCCATTTGATAGAATGCAATTTTTGGTTCTCATGTTCTATTATTTATCTCTGTAATGTATCTTCCATCTGATTTTATCCATATCACTAGATATGTGAATTTTCGCTCCTGCCAAAAAAATAGCATCATTTACTTTACTTATACATTTAGGCATGATGTGTTTCTCTGATATCGCCCTCATTTCGGTCTTCCTGTTATTCAAGCTAAGACCCATTTCTTTCACTTCCTACAACCACTGTATCTATGGTTTTCTGTAGTTTCTTCTGGTTGACTGCTTCAAGCCGGTATCATCAGCATAACGTAAGTTATTTATATTACTTCCACCAACCAGGATCCTGTCATATTTTCTGACGATATCATTATTCCCCGTATAATAAAAATATTTCAGGAGACTACATATCAATGTCTGATGCCCTTCTTTATAAACTAAAATGTTCCTAAAAGTTTGTTGATTCTTACATTTGTTGTTTGCTGTCAATATATGTTCTTTATTATTCGCAAATAAGTGCCGTCAGTGTTTAGTTGTTCTAGTAGTGTGAATATTTCCTGGTGTTTCACCTTGTCCAACGTTTTTGTATAGTCTATGAAGTATAAGTACGACTCAGAAGTAATAACATTGGGGAAAAAAACGGATCATGCCTAAATGTGCAATTAATGTCAATGGTAGTAATTCGAGGAAAGTACAGAAATCCAAATATCTAGGAACATGGATAACATCAGATAGAAGCTGTATAACAGCGATAAAGAACAGAATAGGAAGTTCAAACATTTAATTTGATTCAATGGAGAACATGTGCAATAAATCCATGTCATTGGGTGAATCCTTGCGTACTACATCAGATGTATGTGAATCCTGATCCACAGTTAAAGTTAGTTGCATATCCTTTACATTACGATGCAATCAAACACAACATTTTAGCTTTTTTAAATTTATTAGGCAGATTTTATGTTTAGTAGTTTGCCACTGCATTCTGAACGACCAACGCTCAACTCATTGAAATCAACGCAAGATGGTCTGCTCCCAAATCGTCTGCAGCTGATTTCGAACCCTCGACTCGGTGTGTTGGGGAATTGTGAAACGCCTTCACTGCTCCTGGGCCACAACGTCTCTTCGAGATATAAGTGGTTTTAAAGATAAATCACGTAAATTCCCTGGACAGTCAAAACGAATAATCTAAATGCTTTGAAAGAGGCTAAGACACAAAAACAGCTTATCACAGAAATGACAACGAGCCTGACGTAATGTTTCTCCCTACACAAAAATAATAATAGCCTAGAATAGTTTGCGACAACAGGAAATGTTTATGAAAAGAGATAGAGGGAACCAACGAGAGAAGATTTATTAACGTAAAAAGAAAATTTTACCTTTTCCGGTGACTATTTGGGTTCGAAGTCAGCCTCGGCATTTGGATGGAGACCGCTTTGAGTTGATTTTCACAATGGTATGAGTGTCGACCGTTCTTAAATCAATGACAAACTACCGAACGTAAAGTACCTAGCCAATCACAAACAGTCACAAATACTTGGGTTGATAGCTGTATCCTGTAAAGGATATGCGACTAACATTTTCAGTGTCAATGACAACAAAAGCTACCATTTTGTGTGTTTCGTCATTGTAACTGAAGTACGAAAATATTTACATACACGTAAATAGGACACCTTATACCGTAACAGCGGAACAGACAGTGGTGGTTTGTTGTTTAGAGACACTCAACAAAATTAATGAATACTTGCACATCGAGTGAATAAACAAGAATGGTAAACACGTACATTAGGCGAGTGAATGAATGACAAACATCGCTCCTATATAATTTCAGTGCACATAAATACACATGCATCTGGTGATTGCGTCGGTTCCAGGATTGATAAAACTGTTACGAAGGGGTCTCCGTGGCTAAATGGTTAAGCCTTCTGCCTCGTGTTCCATCATTCCGTTCTAGAATGCATATATTTTTCTTGAGACTCCACGGGGTTGGGTCGTTGCTGGTGCTACAGAGTTTATGCTCTGTGTAATGTTTACGACAGGCGATTAGGCGTTCTATGGATATAATTTTGTTTGTGGTTTTCGGGAGAAGCGATTAGCTGTTCTGTGGAGATAATTTTTTGGGGATTCTTCTGGAAATGCAATTAGCTGTTCTGTGGTGATAACTTTGTTGGGGATACTTTCGAAAGCGATTAGCTGTTCTGTGGAGATAATATTATTAGGAATTCTTTGGGGAAAACGATTCTGTTCTGTAGAGATAATGTTGTTGGTGATGCTCTTTAATTCCATTCAATGTTAGTGCCGATTCGTTTGGCCAGTATATGTTTCATAGCTCGTTGGACAGAGGACACTTTTTTAAATGTTCACCAGTTTCTCTAGTCCACAAGTGCACGGTGCTGAAGCAAATAGACCAAACAATGTGTGTGTGTGTTAATTCTGCCTCTTCTGGTCGTCAACTTTAAGTCATGGATTATTTCACAAAGACCTATGAAGAAAATCATGGCTTTTGAACTAATGCAACCCGAATCATGTTAGAATACCGTCGAGCCAGAAGGAGGAAGATAGTGACATTCTACCAAATATGAACACCGAATAAACCTGCCTTATAAACAGCATGTCCGGGAACTGAATGGTGTGGAAAGAACAGTGATGGGAAACATAACTTCGGGGAGAATACGCACGGTTCGACCAGCGCAAAGATGCAGGCGGAATATTGGGCAAGGACATCCATAATGGAGATGAGATGACAACGGATGGAGAATCTTTTCGGTTGGCTGTGATTAGAGCGACGTTCTGCAAAAGTTAAACGCGTATTCTTTACAGAAAGTCGCAGTCAATCCCAACATTTCTTGGCTGTTCGTGATTTCTTGTAAAGTTTACGTTCAGTAGTTTGCCATTCCTTTCTGAACAACCGGCACTTATACTTTTGTACGGAAAGCGAACTCATGGCGATCTGCTTCCAAATCGCCCGCAGATGTTTTTCGAAAGCGGTATGCGGGATTACGAATAAAATGCGTAACTCTTCGCCGCAGAGCTGGCAAAGGACCTGCAGTAATGATGATGCAGTCTCGTCAGGTTGCTCTCCGTCTGGGTGCATGGACCTCAGAGCCGCATATTTTAACCCCGGGACTGCCACAGGGATCCGCAATCTCAACGGTGCTCTTTAACGTGTATACGAGCAAGATTGCAAACCTAGAAGCACCAGGGGTTGGAAGGATATTAACATTTGCAGATGATATTCTTGCATATAGGCAGGGGAGAGATAGGGAGCAAACAGCCCAGGAGCTACAGGCGACAGTAGACAAAGTGATTGACAGTTACACTTAAATGAGTGCTGTCATCCACCCTGAAAAGGCAGCTGTTTTGTGGTGCTCTCTGGACAACAGGATTGTAAGAACTGATGTCCTAAGCCTCACGATAGATGGTAGAAGCGTCAACAGTGAGGGAATCACATTTTACAGGAGCCTGTCCTTCAAGGACCATGTGGAGTCTGTTGTGTCAAAAGGGACTCAATGCACTTAAAACTATGGCTGCAATGGACACAGTGCAGAGAATGCTTTTCACACTATACCAGCACTTGATCCTCTCAGTGATTGATTATGGACTAGGACTGCTCACTGTCTCAAAGTGTCAATTGGTGAAATTAGAGTGCATACAGAACGAAGCTATGCGGGTCATTCTGGGATGCACCAGAGACACTCCAGTAGTGTGTATGCGTTACATCCTTGGTCTGCCTACTGTTGCTGGTAGGCACAAGGTGATGCAGGTGAAGGCATACCTCAGAGTAGCTGCAGACACAGACCACCCACTGCATGAGGCGCTGACGTAGTTAAGGGTCAGCGACTGATTAAGAGGGAAATCATGGATGGCTCAGGCGGAGGATACGATCAGACAGGTCTGCCCCTTGGAGAACATTAAGCGAGGAGAGGGGTGGGTCAGAATGCCAGCGGAGCAGTCAGACTTGTGCAAAGTTATAATCACATTGAGCCGGGAGTGCAGGGAGTGGCCAGCAGGGGCCACGGAAGTGGATATCCAGCAACTAATTCAGGATAATGCTCGCCCGGGCGATGTGATTATATACACAGATGGTTCGGTGTTGAGAGGCTGGAGAAGGGCCTGGGGGTTCTTAGCAAAAACTAATGGTCGCCGTTTGGTGCAGGAGAGCCTGGCATATGATACCACAACATCTAGCTTAAGAATGGAGGTGGAGGCGGTCAGAGCAGCTTTCCGCTGGATGGAGAATACGATACATACACACATAGTGATTGTAACTGACTGAGAAAGCATGCTGAGTAGGGTGAGGACAGGCAAGCTTCGTGCAGAGTGGATTGCTTCGCTTCGGAAGTCACGGGTGACAAGCATCGTCTGGATCTTTTCTCCGGGGCATGCTGGTGTGGTGGGGAATGAACAGGCGGACAGATTGGCTGGCTCTGCAAAACTTGGTGGAGTATTGATGCATGATAAGGCAGACGTGGTTGCGGCCTTGTTGGAGCACGTGTACACCTCGGAGGAGCAAATGAATCACCATGGTCTGGCAAGAATGCGACAGCGAGGGGTGACGAGGGGATCTGGCCGAAGATCGACGCTCAGAGGAAAGGCGAGACGGACATATAATCAGATTGCTACTGGTACTATTAGTGATAGAGCTCTTCGCTGGCTGCTGAGGATGGGGACGGAGCGCTTATGGGAATGCCCCGAATGCAGTGATGTCGGTTCCTAAATTAATCAATCAGTCAATCAATCAATCAGTAATGATGATGATGATGATGCTTTGTCCTGCGGCGACAATCTGTTCCTGTCGGTCGAGACTACCAGTCGTCATTGAATTATACTCTGATAGTAAGAGCTATTTGGACAAGGCCCTTGTGTGGGTCGCGGTCAAGGTTTTGTTCGTTGCTTCTGTTGACACTCGTACAATGTCCACGAGGTATGCCTCTTGCTCTGTTTCCAATGTATATAAATGTCAGAGCTGAATGCATATGCTGTTTGAGTGTATTCTTGTCCCACACCCAAACCATTTGACATTGAATATAAATGTCAGAGCTGAATGCATATGCTGTTTGAGTGTATTTCTTATCACTAGTTTCGGGGGGTAAGTTAATAAGTAAGTCACAAATCGCTGTAGAGAAATACAGATGTTAACAACTTGAAACCAGTTTATTTGTATACATACATTGTCCCTTTATTTGTCAACATAATTTCTACCAACATTGATGCACTTACCCCATGGTTTTATCAGTCCTCCCAAACCGGCTGCATAGAACTGCGTGCTTTGTTTTCATTTACCTGACACCCCACAGAACTGTGTGACTTATTGACTCGCCCTCGTAACTTTTTTTCTAACCAGCCTTGCACCGCTTTACGGGATAAACATTTGTCAGCATGAACACTGAAAACTCACCTGCGCGGGAGACATTTCGCGAATGACACCGAAGTTGAATGTGAAGTGAAAACGGTTTAGCAAACAAAGCACGCAGTTCTATGCAGCCAGTTTGGGGAGACTAATAAAACAATGGGATAAATGCATCAATGTTGGTGGAAATTATGTTGAGAAATAAAGGGACAATGTATGTATAAAAATTAACTGGTTTCAAGTTGTCATATTGTCAAGTTATATTTAGTTATTTTTCTACAGCCATTTGTGACTGACTTATTAACTTACCCTCGTATAAACGAACAGATCAGACTTTCCAATATACAAAAGCACCAAGGCCACATGAAAGTGTTTCAACTTCTTTATCAAATTATAATGTTTTAAAAAATGCTGCATACGGGTACAGAAATACAAACGTAAACTTTAGCAGCCATGTATTTTCTTATACGTAACACCAGATTTCTTTCTCTCTCTCACACACACATAAATTATCTCTCAATACAGAATACATGCTAAAAAAAAAAAAATCACCGACATTAGGGAAAAATTGTTGGAATTTCGACAAATGAAGGCAATGTTGGTGACATTTATACAATTACGGTACTTGAAGCAATATATATACATATACATATATATATATATATATATATATATATATATATATATATATATATATATATATTATGTGAAGAACATTATATGAAATTTTTTTTTCTCTCAACAAGATTATTATAGGCATTGCTGATGTCCTGAAGCGCAAATAAACCACTTTAAACAAGCAGATGCAACGTGACTGCAATTTAGAGTGATTGTTGATTTAGATTTCTCTTCTAAAGACTCAAAGCTTTGCATTAGTGACTGGACGCCAACACCCCACTCATGAAGTCACTCGCTAATAGGATATTCATAATACGGTAGTACTTAAGCAAACTAGTTGTTTGCGGATTGATGTCATGAAGTGAATCCTTTAGACGTGTTTCAAGTGGCCATTATTGTTACTGGGTTATACGGTTCGACATTTAGGTTAACGCTGACACATGTGGTAACATTAAAAAATAACGATTTTGTCTCGAAAACGTTACTAGACAATCCTGATAGAATATGATCGCGAAGAGATTTTACAAAACGCATTTAAAACGTTTCGACACAATTTTCTTCGGTCATATGAAAATGTCAAGTTTTTATCCCCTTCTAGTCAGTTTCTGTTACTTCTTTGAATGCAGATTAATACAATTCATTGATTTTCCTTGTCATTTTAATAGACTCCATGATATCCTAATTATTGAATCCTCGTCAGCCGAAGTGTTAATTGCATACCCTCTACAGGACGTATCAGTCAACTCCAGCATGTTTTGGCTATTTGTGATTCCTGGGCAAATTTACATTCAGTAATTGCCATTGCTTTTGCCATTGTAGAATACAAAAAGTTTGTACATCAAGAATGATGATGACCATTCATTTCATCCAGTGGGGTTGAAAGTATGGAGCCGTGAGTTCTAAGATGGCTGATAAGGCCTATTTTGGCTCGGAATGTTCTTTGACAATGTGGACAAAGAATGCTTGACGTTTCTGGAGGAGGATTTTCTGCAGTGGTTTTTCTATTCTGTCTTTTCTTCACAGCTCTTGCAGTCCTGGTTGCCTCATAAGTGACTGCACTCTTGCGTAATGATGCAAGCGACGAATTTCGGTCTGTGGCTGCAGTCTCCCAGGTGTCATGATGAATTCCAAAAGCATTCAGTGAGATTTTCAGAGTGTCTTTAAAGCAGATCCTCTGGCCACCTTGGGAACGTTTACCACAGCGTAACTCGTCGTAAAAAATTCGTTTAGGGAGCCTGTGATCTGGTATGCGAGTCAAGTGACCAGCCCAGCGAATCTGATTCTTCATTAGTAGATAGTGTGTGGATACTGGGCATGGACGCTTTTTCTAGGACTTCAGTGTCTGGGATCTTGTCTTGCCATTTAATCTTCAGTAACTTCCAGAATGTGTGGAAGTGGTTTAATTTCCTAGCGTGTCGCTGATAAACAGTCCAGGTTTCACAAGCATATAGCAGTGTGGATAATACAACTGCTTTGTAGACTTTCAGCTTTGTTTGCAGGCTTATTCCATGTCTGTCCCATACATTATTGTACAGTCTGCCAAAGGCCGCGCTGGCCTTGGAGATTCTTGCATTCACTTCATCATCAATTGTGGCAGCTTGTGACACAGTGCTGCCAAGATAGATGAATTTGTCCACAACGATTAGACTGACCATTCACTTTGATATTCGGCACAGTGTGATTATTCCCTGGAGCTGGCTGGTACATAACTACAGTCTTCTCCAAACTGATATTGAGCCCAAAGTTGGCACAGGCGTGTGAGAAAGCTGAAACATTATGTTGCATGTCCGCCTCTGAGTTGGCGTATAGAGCGCAATCATCAGCAAACAGGAGCTTTCTGACGGTGTCGCTGTCAATTCTGGTTTTAGCTTTCGGCCTTCTGAGATTGAATAACTTTCCATCCATGCGGTAGTTGATGTCTGAATACAAAAAGTAGTGCCTTCGTGAACAACAAATTACACATTACCGTCTTCTGTTGAGATACAGCTCGCGATGGACATTTAAAATATGTCTTCCTTAATTAATCGGAGATGTAAAAAAAAATCTATTATGCTTGTTGCTCATGTTCAAGCTAGCCTGTGTGCGATTTGTGGGTGAAGCTAGCTTGTGTAATTTGTGAGGGTTAACGAAAACCCACCATACTTCTCATGAATCGGTTTATGAGTAAATCACCTATCTGGAATGGAGAAAACACGTTCAGAAATGCATAGCATTATTCCCACTGAATGAGCTGACGTGTGGAACAAGTGCGTTCACTAACTAGTGTCAGCTGCAGATTAGAGGAACTTGAATGGTTTGACAGAATCACTAATTCTAGTGAATCAAGGTGAACAAAAGACGCACATTGAGAAAGCTGATAACATCTTCTTCTTCTGCTTACTCTTCTTATTCCTCTTCTTTCCCGTTCACCTTCAGACGTCAATATGAATAAATGCAAAGACAGCAGCACTCAACTTAACCTTGTTGACTCCATAGAGTTTGTCCTCAAAGGAGCGAGTATAGGCCAATATACTCTTCTATGTTCAATAAACAGCAAAGCATAACGAGAAAGCCCTTTCCCTGGAATCTACAGGGAAAATGATATGCAGACCTAAAACACTCAGAGAAGTGAACTAGGAACAGATTAATATGGGAAGGGTGTGCAGAGTGTAAGAGATAGCAAACGATTGGATGGCTTGGCTTTCGTTTGTTGAGTCTATGCTCCGAGGGTGGGTAAAGGGCAGTAAAAGAAATGTATGGAATAAGCGGCTACGTCATAACTAACTTCTTGATTTACGCATTGTATTCTCTTGTGCACAGACGTAAATCATCATCATTCAAGTGCCAAGCCAGCTGACATAAGCGTTCATGTCTCTCCACAAATTATTTTCTTTGGTGTTCTAGATCAACTCTGCTGATGATATTCCTCCATGCCACTGTCTCAATTCATCCAGCAATAATTTCTCTTGGTCTGCCTCTGCCTCTCTTCCCCTTGATCTTTCCAGTTATCACGATGTTCTCCAGTGCCTCTCTTATCACATGACCAAAGAAAGTTGTTTGTCTCTTTCTTGTTGCATATAATGTTCTAGTTTCATTAGCCACTTTCAGGTCATCATTGTTAGTTACTATGTCAGTCCAAGGAATTCGCAACATTCGTCTCAGGAATTTGTTCATTTACATTCCAAGATTCTTTGCCATACAGCAAAACATTCTCGAATATAGCATGTCAGCATTCTCTTTCTTATATTCAATCTTGGAATTTACTGCATAAGATACTTTTCATTTTCTGAAATTCAGCTTCTGCTTGCATAATACGGACACGAAACAAGAATACGGTATATACTAAAATTATCAGGCAAACAAAATCCAGGACAAAATAGACTACAATAATAGTTTATGAATTAGTATATTATACATGTCAAAATAGAGTCATTCATTATTCTTATTCCAACGCAAAGTAACCTGGAACTTTAAGAGTAAAGGCTATCATATATTCAACAAATATAGTATAAAAAAATATACTGAAATACCTTTAGTCAACCAAAATCAATAAATAGCGTTCTGGAATGTTAATCACAGCAAACAATCATTTCTGCTATAATGTGGGTGGATATACATCAGTACTGCTCTGATCAGAAACGGAGAACGGCATACAACTACGAACTACAGTCAATTGGTGCCTGTTGTGTGTGTTTTTTTTTATCCCAATATCCGTAGTGTAACTTTCCTGATCAGTATTTTTTTTTTTACTCCCAGTATCTATAGTACAACTTTCATGATCAGTATTTTTTTTTAAATAAATATCCCAGTATCTGTAGAACAACTTTCATGATCAATTCCGTTTTTATCTTGTATCTGTTGTGCAATTGTCATGACTATAAATCTCAAAATTTCGGCAAATGTAGTACAACTTGGCTGATTAGTTCTGTTCATGATCTCCATAGTCAGGCATATGTTACTAGGGACACGGCCAGACTTGCAACTGGAAAGTACTGCCATAACTATGATGCTGAAATTGAGGCAATCAAGACAGCAACAGAGAAATTGCAAAATACCAGCCATGGTACACAACCTGTGGCGATATTGACAGATGCAAAATCAGACATAGAGGCGCTCCTGACTGGAAAATTGCCAGCTCTAAGGACACTACTTACTGAACTTAGCAGTCAGCATAAGGTCACCATACAGTGGATACCATCCCACTGTGGAGTACCCGGAAACGACAGAGCTGATCGATTGGCTAAGGAAGGTGCAAAATAAAAACAACCTGATGTGCCCATTACATACCGCCAAACGAAAAGAATGATCAAATCACTCAGAAGGCCACCAAACCCTACTCAAGACGACTACCACGTTATAGACAGACCTGAACAGGTCATTATTCTGCGCCTCAGAACAGGGCACAATAGATTACGCAACCACATGTATACAAAATTCAAGATTGGTGACTCAGAACATGACGCAATAGAGTACGCAACCACATGTATACAAAATTCAAGATTTGTGACTCAGAACATGGCGCAATATATTATGCAACCACATGTATACAATATTCAAGATTGGTGACTCTGCCATGTGCACATGTGGTTTGGCGTCGTAGACAGCAGTGCATATATTCCAGGACTGCCCAAACTACAACATATCCAGGCGAACCTTCTGGCCTAGAGAGACAACAGTGTCTATAGATACAAAGACTATAGATACTATACTATAGATACACTCTATGGACCACTGAGTGAACTAAAAAAGACATGATTCATACAAGAGACAATATTTCAGTTAAAGACATATTTCAGGCGAACGAAAGAAGAAGTAGAAGAAGGTATCTTTTAAGGATCTGTTCCGTTTGTTTAATCCCTATTTATGTAGTACAACTTTCATGATCGGATTTTTTTTAAAATTATTATCTCCCAATCCCGTTATATGTAGTACAACAGGCCTCATCAGTGCCCGATTTGATCTCCATTTCCCAGTATCTAATATACTTACTTGATCCGTTCCTTTTCTATATATCCTGTTATCTCTATAGCTTACCTGGTGACTTCAGTTTTTTTATGACATCGTTGTATCCTCAACTTGCCCGTTCATCAATACTCGGTATATCTCGATCTCTATATCCATATTACAAATTGCCTGATCAGTTTTTTGTTGTTTTTTTAAAATAAATTCACAGTACCTCGACTTGCCTATTGAATTAAGTTTAGGCCGTTTGTTTACGGGAACGTTTTACATACTGAATTTAACGTACTTATATATATATATATATATATATATATATATATATATATATATATATATATATAGTAAGTAGACACCTTGCAGTCTTGACAGACCAAAGTATGTGAGTGGAATGTGGCCAATATTCCATCACAATGTCTGGGCAGAGCTTCAGAGATCATGTGATGCCCAAACGACATGACCCCTCCCTCGGCCTAGTCTTGTGTATTCCAGAGGAATGGGTAACCAATACGTCTGGCACAAGGTAGGCTGCAGACGCTGGCGGCTCAGCGTCAATCCACCGAGACCTCACCACCACGAGCCGGTGGCGAGTTATGGCCAGACCCTGACACCCAAGGGACCCGGCTTAGAGGCGTTCAGCAATGTCCCACAGGTGAGGGCCTTGTACGAGCCCGGACCATGAGGGCGCGCACATCTGTCAGTCACAAGTGTCCGGACCTGTGTAAAGCGTGCACTATCGTCAGACTCCCCACCTGACTTATAGCGGTCCCCGCGACCAACGGGAATAGGCCCGCCATAGCTACCGCAGGAGATATTGCCTGTCTATTTGCAAGCAAATCTCCCATACTTCCACTGTGCGGATCTCGCGACCAGCGAGAATAGGCCCGCCGGAGATTATGCTCGTCTGCTGCGAACAAATCTCTACCGAGAGACTGAATAAGTAAAGAAACGATAAAAGTAGTGGTATTTCAATTGCGCTTGCGCTCCCACCTATGCTACACCCTTCATGTGTCTTCACAAAGTCGGACTAGAGTCAAGCTCAACAGGGTCTTCTTTCCCCGCTGATTCTACCAAGCCCGTTCCCTTGGCTGTGGTTTCGCTAGATAGTAGATAGGGACAGTGGGATATATATATATATACGCATTGATGGCCAATTTGGCACACTGAATGTGTCAATACTTGCTTACATAAATGTCATCTTAACTCTTGATAAATCGGGCGCCATTTTAAATTGCTTCATAAGTCGGAAATTTCACAAACTCAAGTCAAGCTTATGACTTGTATTCCATTCCGGTGTTTCTTCAAGCCAATGTTGATGATCTGTGTTTTGACATGTGGCTGAATTTTCAGTTGTTTATCAGTTTAACGCAGGGGTCACCAAACTACGGCCCGGGGGCCGGGTTCCGGCCCGCGACGTCATTTCATCCGGCCCGCCGACGGTACTCGAACTTGCTTGATATAACGTATGAAACATGAGACGTTGAGATACAATTTAAATGTAATATTATGTTTAGAATAATAGATCTTCACACGTGCGGAGACCTCCTGCCCTCTCTAGGCTGTTTATTCACGCGGCCCTATTTATATATTTTGCAAACCTTATTATGAGATGCCGGCTTCCTGGCCTAGAGGTTAGCGACTTTTCTCCGTAATCTCGTATACTCTCGTAAGTAACGTGACGACGGTGAGAATCAGCAGTGGTTCGAATTGTGTCGGTAACTTACGGGGTGTGTGAGCCGGCCGCTCGGAAAGTAATGGCAAACTACTGAGCGTAATCTTGCCAAGAAATCAACAATTAGCTGAAAGATGCTGATGTGGACAGCAATGTCCTGTAAAGGATATGCAAACAAATTTTTATTTTTCATAATATTATGAGATATATTCTATTACCAAATGAAGCCGCCTGCCGCGGCTCTACAAGAGTATATAGTAGCATATCCCATGATACCCTGGTAAAAAATGCATAGGATGCTGGGATGTTGTGTTGGCGTGCCTATAAGAGCCCAGTCACGCCACGTTCCCGCGTCTTTGGCCTTGAGAACAACTGAGGCCGAAGAGGTGTGATGTCTAATTTTCAGCAAAGGGTTTGAACTCACCCCTCTGAGCCACTACCAAGCAGATGGGCTAACGTGTCTCAGGCATGGCCGAGCGTGGCCACTGTTTCCAGACAGCAGTTGAGAGGGCAGACAGGCCCTGTGAAGATCCAAAAGTTCCAAGAGGATCTTGATTGTGGATTGATGATTATCTGCTGTGGAGTGAGTTTTGAATGAACTTTCATAGTTTAAATAAGAATATAGGAATAGAATAGCTATGTCTGTGCCCGAGAACAATAATGGAGGGGTATATGCCTGGGAAGAGAGGAAGAGGAAGGCCAAAGAGAAGATGGGTGCATGATGTGGTGGATGATCTCCAGATGGGTGTATCTGAAGCGGGACATCTTGATTATGATCGAGAAGTTTTCCGGAAGGTTGTTATGAGAGCGAGGTGCTGCAAAGGACATGCAACTGAATGAATGACCTTTGTTCCATCTTGTTGTCTGATATTTGCTGGTGTTGTGTATCAGACTACAGTTACAGTGCTGTGATGGAAGATCACTGGTACTGTGAATAATGATCATGTGTATGATAATGGGGATGCCTATTTTGTCATTGCATCTAATCATGAATTTTATTTCTTAGTGCATTGGCATTATTAATCAGATGTTGTAGCTTTTCAATTACATTATTCTGATTGCCTGTACACGGACCTGAATTTCTTCTGATATTTCAAAATCTTTTCTTTTCTTGTCAGCTGTAGAGATAGAATAAGATTTTCTTAGTCTTCTTATTCCTCTCTTCTTCTACGGCCCATGAGCAGTCGGCATTGTGCTATTATCTCTATCATCTCTGTGAGGTTACATTGAATGTGAGGTCTTGATTGGATGCAGCAATTCCAAACCAAACATTGATGTTATTTTGAAAGCCACATGTTAGTTTCACAAATCTCCCTAACCTCTTTTGCTGCTTAGTTTGTGAGATTCGGATATGTGCACATTAGGTCTAATGTAACTAACTTTTTGCTAACGTCGCCTTCTTTGATAACTTTGTTTAGTAAATAAATATGTTGGTTGTCTTTGTTTTTTGTGCATTGCACGCCCTTCCCATGATTAACTTAGTGTTTCGTCTTTTTTCCCCAGAGCTTTTGTTCTAGCTTGCAATTATTGTTAAAGTTAGTTGCATATCCTTTACAGGACGTTTGCAGTCAACACCAGCATTGTTTGCTGTTGTTGATGTCTTGCAAGTTTACGTTCAGTAGTTTACCATTGCTTTCTGAACGACCGGCACCCAAACCATAGCGTAAAAACAAGCGCCACGTTGTCTACTGTCAAATCGCGCGCAGCTGTGTTTCGAACGCGGGTTTACGAGATTACGAACCGCATCCGTAAGATCTTTGCCACGGGGAACGGGGCAAGTATTGTACAGAATGACTATCCGGCCCGCGCTCGTTTTCTCAGCTAATTCGGCTCGCCGTGAAAAAAGTTTGGTGACCCCTGGTCTAACGCAATGAGTTTTAAATGACTTACCAATCATGACCCAAGATTTTTCCCTAATTGAGCTTCTAATTGGCAGTTTGTGTGATATCGTGTGCTAATAGTGTTCAAAGCCTTGATTATGATTATATAATGAAATTCTCTCCTCTTGTATCTCCTGAGCAATGAGCAAGCTTGAAATATCTAGTCGATCTCAGTCATTGGAAATTGAAGGCAAACAAAGAACGAAATAAAAACATCAAACCAATGACAGAGAGTCTAGTTTTTTCACATAATGATAACATTTGTACAACATTATACACATGGTTAATGTGGCCTGAATTGTTTAAAAAATGTATTTACAAATATAACTGAAAGGGACAATCTTTCAAATGGGACGGGCCTTCTAGAAGATTTAGTACCTGAAGACTTTCAAGACCACCGACTAAAGAAGCTATGCTAAGTTTACAAACGCCACCTGTATTCTGTCGACGTGCACACAACATAAGCTATATATATTTTTAAAAAAAAAAAAAAAAAAAACCAGTCTGCTGTGATTGTTTGTAATATATTCATATTTCTTTCATTTAAAGTGTCAATAGTTCACTACTTGTATTGATGAAATAGAATAGTCTCACTCCCTGTTACCTTCATATAATTTTTTAACTGCTTGATATTTGCTAAATAAGTTCACCCTTTAAATCAGTGTTTCCCAACGTGGGGCCCACGCCCCACAGGGGGGCAATTCGATTGTTAAGGGGGGAAATTCGAAAATGGAAGAAATCGGCTGGATATAACAAAACGGGGAGACTTGAGACTGAAGTTAACTAAATTGGAACCTGACATAAAATCTCTTTGCAGCAAGCATCAAGCGCAAGGATCTCACTAAATTTAAATAATTATTAATAATTAAAATAATATAGAGAAATCTTTCATTAAAATTATTGTGTACTTGAATTTCAGTTCTCCATTATATGTTTTGAAAATTTACTTACTGTGTTTGCTCAATAATTTCCTAGTGATTATCGGTCCTTTGGCTAGGATTGGTATTTCTCTGCACCCAGTAGTGCGCCTGGTCTGGTCGGAGGCCGGGATGATCAAATAAAAACCCATCACATATCTTCACCTTAGATGTGGGCCTGGTGGACCACTGTGGGCAATAGCTCACAGTGAGACTAAGGGTCCACACACAAAAAGGGGGAGGCGGGGGAACCAGCTTGTCTGGGGTAACCGCCAACCCCCCCACCCCCACCCCCTCCCCCCCAAAAAAAATTCACCCAACACAACCGACACACAGGGACCCGGGGGGGGGGGGTGGAAGCTCTGGCCCCTCTGGGAACCGCGAGCCCTTCTAAAAAAAATAAAAATTTTCAAGTTTCTTTAGTGAACATTTCAATTTTTGAATTTTAAAAATGATGCATGTGTTGATGGGGGGGGGGGGGGGCATAAGAATTTTAGAAAGGTTTAGGTGGGGCATAGCACAAAAAAGGTTGGGAAACACTGCTTTAAATAGAATTTAATAACAACAATGAGACCTCGGAAGAATTTAGTTTTGGAGAACTACCAATAAATGTCAACTCCAAGACATAAGTTACTACACGGCTGAAGGCAACATTCTAAGACATGTTACCACACGGATTAAGGCAACATTCTACGAAAGTTGTAATTTAGAAGAATCTTTAAGATAGGCAACTCCATGAGCATGGGGTCCCATGTTTCGGTCAAATATAAAATCCCATACTACCTTAACCCAAGACGAATGGTAAGGCAAATTGTCATAGTACTCGGGTGCAAGTCGCTTGAGTTCTGGTAGTCGTGTATAGGGAATGTACGGGAAGTCATGGTGCTCATTGTGGTAGCCAACATTGTAGAGGATGAAGTTCAGCGGTCCGTAGTACGAGTGTGTAGCCTGACCTCGTGTGAAGAGATAGTGTTCGGATATGAAGTGCCCAGCCAGGGGATGCAGACCCATAGACAAAATGGTTCCCGCAACCAAGTATATTACAGCTCTGATGCCAAATAGTTTGAATATAATACTAACAAAGATGGCCTGAACGATTGTGTTGATGATCTCCCAACCAGTCAGTGGTTTTGGACTTTTATAAAATGGTCTAATAGCGTGGATAATAGGATGGAAAAATAGCCATATAATTTTTGTTAGTGGGTGACGAAATAGAAACGCCTCTAGACGTGTGGGAATATCGACATCCTGCATCTCCTCGCCGAGGTACCGGTGATGGTCAGCGTGATATTTCTTGTAAGAAATCGCCATAGGCACTGCCAATGGCAGATTACACCACAAACTCAGCACACGATTCCACCAGGCATATTTTCCGTGACCGAATGCTAGATTGTGTCCAAGTTCATGAATGGCCGACCCCAAGGAGTGGTTAAAAATGCCACCAATGCAATACGCCATGGCAACTATGGTAACCCAAGAGGCGTCCTTGATCAACCAACATAAAATAAATTGTGAAAGAACAGAGATTGTCACAGGAACAACAATCCACGGATCGGGTCCCATAAGAGATTTTATTTCTGGATGTTTGTCCAAGATTTCTTTTCGACGTTCACTGTGAGGCTCCTCTGAATACATCCAGTCGTCGTCATTGCCTTCCATTTTAGTGTTTAGAGTCAGGAAGCTGAAAAACCATTTGAAGGGCTTCCCGGGAACTCCGTTGTCTTTTGCAGATTTACAAGGAAGATGGGATTTGTCACCATTTCGTATCGACGTACCATTGCCATTTAATGTACCATGGGAATGTCCATTTTGCTTCGTCGCCATTGCTGGTGCTCTGTGGAAAGAAAATATAATATTAGATCATGTTAGATATTTTAAACAGTCAGCGCCGTGGAGAAGAGGTTACGAAAGCGATTCAAATACCCCGTTCGAAACAGCTGCAGGCGATTTGGAAGTAGACCGTCTTGCGCTGATTTTCATACAATGGTATGAAAGTAGATTGTTCGGAAAGTTATGACAAATTACTGAACGTAGTAAACTTGCCCAGTAAATCACAAACAGCAGAAAAAATGATGGGATTGATTGCGACGCCATGTAAAGAACATGCTACTGCTACTAACTTTGAAATATTTTAAACAATAATTGTACTCATTCATGGTTACAATCTTTCAGTACTATTCATCATCGTCATGCGCCAGGTGTGTGCGGTCATGGCTCGCCATCTCATAGGAGATACAATCTCATAGGAGATACAATCTCATAGGAGATACAATCTCATAGGAGATACAATCTCATAGGAGATACAATCTCATAGGAGATACAATCTCATAGGAGATACAATCTCATAGGAGATACAATCTCATAGGAGATACAATCTCACAGGAGATACAATCTCACAGGAGATACAATCTCATAGGAGATACAATCTCATAGGAGATACAATCTCATAGGAGATACAATCTCATAGGAGATACAATCTCATAGGAGATACAATCTCATAGGAGATACAATCTCATAGGAGATACAATCTCATAGGAGATACAATCTCATAGGAGATACAATCTCATAGGAGATACAATCTCATAGGAGATACAATCTCATAGGAGATACAATCTCATAGGAGATACAATCTCATAGGAGATACAATCTCATAGGAGATACAATCTCATAGGAGATACAATCTCATAGGAGATACAATCTCATAGGAGATACAATCTCATAGGAGATACAATCTCATAGGAGATACAATCTCATAGGAGATACAATCTCATAGGAGATACAATCTCATAGAGATATAATCTTGTATCAAGTTTGTGATCTTGTCTCATTTATACCATTTGGCCAAACCATCCAAGTGATTGTTCTCCCGTTGCTGTTTTCCCCCAACAAGTTTACCAGTAGTCACAAAACTTTACAGGTTAATTACTCCTCATTAATATGCACATACAAAATATTGACCATCTATTCCTAATTTATCCAGTCAATTTACGGTGTTCGTCTGTGTTTGGAAGACTACATTGTTGATTTTTATGTCCATCAATTATATTCTTTGCATTTTCCTGATAAACGAGATTTTCACTGTCATTATGTGTGTCTCAGCTTACCTGCCTAATGCCCATGTTCCACATTTATATAACAATACAGATTATATGTAGCTCTAGCACCTTCAACTGTTTTTTCTTCTTGCGTTTTAATGGTAATTTTTTCCATCTTGCAAAAGACTACTTAGTGTGGCTGGAATTGTGTAATATTACTTTTATTTAAGGTTTTTTTTTATTTTTTATAAAGTCCACTTAACATGTCGGGAAATGTTTACTATTATTTTTTAATATTACTTTTATGCAATGTTAAATGTTGAGAAAAGTTCACTTTACATGTCTGGAAAAGTGTAATATTAACTAGTCACCGTCAACTGCTGAGATTCGATGGCATGAAACTTCGATATACGATCTTGTTCACTCACGGAAAACAGAGGTTTTTTTTTGTTTTTGTTTTTTGTTCGCTGGCTTTGAACTCAAGCGTAGTCCATACATGTGCTACTACTCCTAGTGCACTGGGCATTTTTGCATGTGGATTAGCTTTTCCTATTACTAGTGTCCCTCGCCATCTGGTGAGCCAGCTCCGACTTCTGAGGTGCTTCTAATTTATCTGCCCAAGTCAGGGACGATGAGCCTATATTTTAGTTCAGCTGTCCGGTGTAAAGACCTCAACATCAGCACACCTGAAGTTTAAGCGAGCGCTCTTATCTATTCTGTCATTCTGACCCCATCGGTTATTTCAGCATCCCTCTTTTCTTGATTATACAACCCTTGTACTGTCATTTACTGCAAACATAGTACCTTTCGGTGTATGGCAGAGGGGTCTTTGAGCCTGGGGAATTAAGACCGCCTGGCTATTGCAGTCGCCGCGAACTGTGCAGGTTAGGATTTTCTTTTTGCCCCCGACAGAAAAAAATCCCACACCTTACCGAGGGATCGAACCCAGGTAACCCTTGAATAAAGACTAAATACATGTCAGAGGTATGGCACTTTTTGGGCGGTCATGATAAACCTCTCCAAAAAGAGGCTGTGGTGTGTTGTACAGGCACGAAAGAAACAAACTAAAGCAATAGTTTTGGCTATTTCGGACAGTTTTAACCACAAACCTTTTTTACACTGCTACTATTTGTAGCAGTCTGGTTTTACATTGTGTGTATTCCAAAACAATACCCCTGCAGCAGTAGTGTACACACCATACAGTTGCGAGGTTTCTAATTTGCACTATGCTTAATACCACGCAACATGTGTACATGTGTATTTATGGGCGAGCTGGGAGTGTTTGTTGCAAAGTGGTTACACCGCCTGCCTCGGTTATGGGTTCGATTCCAGACTACCACGCTCGGTTCACGAGTGCAATTTTCTCAGAGACTCCTGGGGGTCGACCCTGAAGCTACGGAGTTCGTGCTTTGTGCGACGCTTTCGACAGGTCACCTTGCTGAAACAGACCAGTGCAATGAAGTAGATCCCCTCAAATGTTACTCCTATTTTATATGAGAGAACTAAGGGTTTCGCTTAGCTGGCAAGATATTTAACTCCGAAAAAGGAAACCTCTGGTCGCAACTAGGGACAATTAGACATTCTGAGAGCTAAACGTACACTTGTATGAGCGCGTGTGGGAGAGCTAGGAAATTTGCCTAGGAGGCAAGATGACTGGTTCTCGAAAACAAGAAGCCACGGCTCTAATCTAAGGACAAAGCGACATTCTGATAGTTAAATATAGGCCGTCAGTAATCTAGAAGTGCTTAAAATGTACTCTCGTGATATAGCTCGAGAAAAGAAGTACATTTTAACCACCTGTAGATTACCGATGGCCTATATTTAGCTATCAGAATGTCGCTTCGTCCTTAGTTTAATTAGACCTGTGGCTTCTTAACGAGGTGACATGTTACTATCATGTTTTTTAAGTTAAGAAGGCACACGTGACAAAACGTTTGTGATAAAGGGAACTTTCAACGGGATTACTGTACTGTGTGGAAGGTAAACAAGATAAACGACAGGCAGAACAAGTGTACACACAATGATTGTAAACATAGTTGTTAAGGAATATTTGTTGTAAAACTACAGCAGGAGAATCCGTAGACAAATCCAAATTGAAGTCCATAATAAAAGGTGCGTTACAGATCCCGGTTTGGTAATATTGCAGAAAATATAACATACCTGTTGTTTATTACCAGAATGAACACAAAATATAACTAGGAGATTTGCGAAAGTACAAAGACACAGATGCAAACAAACTTGTCAAACTATCAACGAAATAACAACAACATAAAAATATTTAGTTGGAATAAATCATATGTGAAGTAGCCCATCTCGGAAAAGTAATCCTTGACATCAGTTCTTCAGTCAAATATGCATGTGTTTTGTTCGCTGATAAAGACTATGATCGACACGTTCTTTTCTATCCGTTTGTCCTTTTGTCGAGGTTCCAAGTTATATTTTGTGTTTATTCTGTTTACAAGTTATATTTTGTATTTATTCTGTTTACAAGTTATATTTTCTGTTTATTCTGTTTACAATATCAGCTTGGTATCAGTTACCGTTTTTTTTTTAAATACCCGCTATGTAATACTCCATGTTGGATTACCTCGGGTGAACAATGGAAGCGTTGTCCGTGCTCTGACCTATCAACAGTGATTCTTCAGTTAAAACGCTTTAGTAACCATTTGAAACTAGTAGGGTCCTACGATCAACCCAACCATGTTGAACGGGACCATGAGATTGTTCTCGGAAGAAAGGGGGCTAGAAAAGGGTGCAGCTCATCGCTCTTCCTGATGCTGGGCCCAAGTTTTTATGAAGACTAGCGTAGTGTAAAAGGCATGTAGAAATGTTTCAAAAACTATCTGGTGGCTTCGGTCATGTGTAAAAGGATTGGAGAGCACACAAATCACATGAGGACATTAACGAGCCAGTTAAACTATCGACCAGACGGGTAGGCGCTATCGATTTTAGTGTATTTCACTAGTTTATATGGGGGATCGATAAGCACTGCAGATTCATTATTTATTGCACGCTATTTACTATTTAACGCATGCGCTTCACTATTTATCGCATAAGATTCACTATTTATCGAATAAACATTATTTATGGAATAAGCCTTGTTTATCGTTAAGGAGTTATGCTGAAAATGTAATGAGAACGTCAGAAATGATGAGGTAATTTTAATTCATTCGTAACTGGTGGAAATCCAATTTCTGAACTTAGGTGTGCAGAGGACACAGTCCTCGTCACAATTTGTTCTAAAGGTTTAGAAGAGCTGATCATGTCTGTCATGAAACATACTGAAAAGCAAAATATTCTTTTCCGAACTAAAGTAAAACAAAAATAATGTCCAGGGACGAAGAAACAACATGCCCATCGAAGATCACGATCTACAATGAAGACATTGAAAATGTCTCAAAACTGAATATCTAGACTCCATAATCACCAACAATGGAGGTTGTGTTAAAAGAAGTTAGACGCAGGTGGGCCATATCACTGCAGAGTTGAAACGGCATTAAGACATTAACATTTTTGAGAACATGCACCTTTCCTGTGGCTACATATGGATGTCAGTTATGGACCATTTCGCAATCAATAAAAAACAAGATTAGAGTGGGTTTTTTTTTAAATTTAAACGTTACAGAACAATTCTTAGAATAGTGCTTACCAAGAAGAAAACAAATACTGAAATGTTACAAGACCTGAACATTGAAAAACACTGGCTCGTGAACAAGATCATGCCTGGGAAATTGAACCACTGTAATCATATTAAAGGTCGCAGTGGCTTGGAGAAAACAGTGATGGAAGGCGTGGTTCCTGGAAAGAGAGGGAGAGGTCGACCAGCACGAAGATGGACACAGGACATTGCAGTCACCGTGGGCATGAGGGGGAGTGAAGCGGGAGAAGTGGCAATAGTTATACCGTTGACAATAATACAGTAACAACAACACGAAGTAAAGGACCTCTTTTCACGCCTCAAGGCGTATCGGGTATTTGGTGTTAGCCCCATATTTGTATACCCCAATGGGCACTCGATGGGTCATATGGTCAGTATCACACCGGCCGCCTTTATCTCCCAGAAAATGTACATTTAAAGCTATATCGACATGGGAGTCCAGATCAATGAAAACATTCGCCTCAAAATGAATTAGATTACATGCCCACCAGGCAAGAATGCTAGACAATGCGCAACCACGGCTCCATGCTTTGTGAATTACTTTGGCAGTTCAACTTCTTGTTTCCTCCGAAGTGGGAGAGTGTCTGCCTGTACGGCGAGGAACCACCAGTCTGCACACCAATAAGCCAGACATGGGACAACGGATACTCACGCAAACCTCAGGTCCTGTATGACATCACACTGATGGACAACAGGATGCCTTCATCCGACATACAGGACTTCGCGTTGGAGCGCAATCCAACGAACACAAGCAAGCAAGCAACTTCTAGTGCCCTATTGCTTTTACCATGGAACGTCGCAGAGATGAGGCAGGAGTAATTTTCTGTGTTGTGCTCGTCTTGTTACATGAACTTACGTCATATTTTATTTCTTCAATGTCTCCTTAACTCCATCTAGACAACTCTTTCTGTGTTTTCCTCTCACCTTGTATGCCGAAGTTCTCGCGTAGATCGCTCTAGCCACTGGTTGATCTTGTTCCACTCTAAATGTCCAAACCATTAAATTTTGTGCTGTTCTATGAGTCAGTAATCGGTGGTATCCCTACACTTATTCTTAGTTTCTCATGTATCTCTCTAGCCGTTTTCCAATTAGCGTTACTTATGCATTTCATCATACGTGATGGGATTTTACGCTTGCGTGTTTTTATGGGGGGATATTGGAGGTGGTGGAACATTTTGAATATCTTGGGTCATTGCAATTACCAACAACGGTGACACAATGAAAGAAATTAAACGGCGACTATCCATTGCTCTTCAAAGACTAAAACAGCTGAATAAATTATGGAGTGGGACAGACAGAACTGCAAAACTTAGATTTTTAAGAGCATGCATCTTTCCCATTGCAACATACGCCTGTGAGACATGGACACTTACTAAACAAGCTGAACAGCGCATAAACGCCTTTGAATATAAATGTTATAGACGAGTTCTAAGAATATCTTGGATAAAGAAAAGAACAAATACATCCATACTTCAAGAGTTGAATATTGAAGAAGGTTGGCTATTAAAGACGATAAAACAAAGAAAATTTAAATATTTTGGTCACTTGAAAGGTCACGAAAGTTTGGAGAGAACAATAATGGAAGGGTTTATGCCTGGAAAGAGGAAAAGGAAGGCCAAAAAGAAGATGGGTGCAGGATGTGGCGGATGATCTCCAGATTGGTGTATCAGACGCGGGACATCTTGCTTATGATCGAGAGGTTTTCCGGAAGGTTGTTATGGGAGCGAGGTTCTGCAAAGGACATGCTACTGAATGAATGAATGAATGAATGAATGAATGAATGAATGTCGTGGGTAACTGCTTTGGAAAGAATAAAACATAGGGGCTTATTTTGTGTATGCATATTGATATTTTGATGTTTTATGAGAGGTGCTATTAGACAGATGTTTACTCTGTATATTCATTTCTTTTCGTGTCTAGTCTTCCATCCTCTGTGACACTGCCGCTGTTATTTTCCATTTAAATTGTTATAATGCAATGTTGTTCATCGAATTGCCATAAATTCTATCTTTTAGATGTTAATTTGCATATCAAAATGCAAGCACCAGTTTTATATGGTGCTTGAAATCCGTATTGTTCTTATAATTTAGACTCTGGTTGTCTGCAATCAGTAGCTCATCTAAACTCTTTGGTTACTTAAAACTATTGCTGCAATGGACATTGAGCAGAGAATGCTTTTCACACTATACCAGCACTTGATCCTCTCAGTAATTGATTATGGATTAGGTCTGCTCACTGTCTCAGAGAGTCAGCTGGTGAAGTTAGAGCGCATACAGAACGAAGCTATGCGGGTCATTCTGGGATGCACTAGAGACAACCCAGTAGTGTGTATGCGTTACATCCTTGGCCTGCCGACTGTTGCTGGTAGGCTCAAGGTGATGCAGGCGAAGGCATACCTCAGAGTAGCTGCAGACACAGACCACCCACTGCATGAGGCGCTGGACGCAGTTAAGGGTCAGCGACTGATAAGAGGGAAATCATGGATGGCTCAGGCGGAGGAAACGATCAGACAGGTGTGCCCCTTGGAGAACAGACAGGTGTGCCCCTTGGAGAACATTAGGCGTGGAGAGGAGTGGGTCAGAGTGCCAGCGGAGCAGTCAGACTTGTGCAGAGTTATAATCACATTAAGCCGGGAGTGCAGGGAGTGGCCAGCAGGGGCCATGGAAGTGGAAATCCAGCAACTAATTCAGGACAATGCTCACTCGAGTGATGTGATTATCTACACAGATGGTTCGGTGTCAAGAGGTGAGAGAAGTGGCTGGGGGTTCATAGCCAAAGCTAATGGTCGATGTTTGGGGCAGGAGAGCCTGGCATATGATACCACAACATCCAGCTTAAGAATGGAAGTGGAGGCAGTCACTGCGGCTCTCCGCTGGATGGAGAATACGACACACACACACACACACATCGTGATTGTAACTGACTCAGAAAGCATGCTGACGTGGGTGAGGACGGGCAGACTTCGTGCGGAGTGGCTTGCTTCGCTTCGGAGGTCACGGGTGACAAGCATCGCCTGAATCTTTTCTCCGGGGCATGCCGGTGTGCTGGGAAATGAACAGGCGGACAGATTGGCTGACTCTGCAGAACTTGGTGGAGTTTTGATACATGACAAGGCAGACGTGGTTGCGGCCTTGTGGGAGCACGTGCACACCTCGGAGGAGCAAATGGATTACCATGGTCTGGCAAGAATGAGACAACGAGGAGTGACGAAGGGATCTGGCCGACGCTCAGCGTTCAGAGGAAAGGCGAGACGGACTTATAATCAGATTGCTACTGGTACTATTAGTGTTGGAACTCTTCGCTGGCTGCTGAGGATGGGGACGGAGCACTTATGGGAATGCCCCGAATGCTGTGATGTCGATTCCTAAATCAATCAATCAATCAACTCTTTGGTTGCGGATTTGCTTCTTTAGTAATCTTATCCATATAAGCAATAAACATAGTGGTATAAAACATCCCTGTCCGACGCCGGATTTTACTTGGAACCGTCTGTTATACCGGCGCTTTTTCTTACCGTAGAATTAGAAGAATTAGAAACAATAAACAACTCGTAATTAAGTAACCAGGCAACATTTTTCACGACACTTAAGTGTCCTGGAATATGTTAAACCACTATTGAGGACTCCGATTTGTTCCGAGTCGGCTATGTTGTCATGGCTTATACGATGTTGAGAATTGTTCTTTACACATGTACGCCCCATATTTTTTTTATCACCAAATACCTTAGGAATATAATAACCATAATAACACAAACTAGTATTACTATCAATGACGCAATATTTATGTTGCTACATGTTAATAAATACATATAGCCGGATTTTATCAGTATGTTCAAACCAAATGTAAAACAAATAACACACAATGTGTGGTTTGATATATGCGGACAATGACAGATCGCACGTGGTGGTTGCTTGGAACCGAAAGAGCTAAGATAATGTTCATCCCTTAATAGGACCAATGCTCAGTTGACCACATGTTCACTGTATACATTAATGGGACAGTCACGGGTATGTCGTTATTAATCACAAATACGAACAATACGGGTGGTGTTGTCTTTCTTCTGTTTTCCCTATTGATGGTCACGGGATGTTTTTGGAGTGTCGAGGGGTGTTTCGGCTGTTTAAACTAGGCATACTGTGTATCTGAGAATGTTAACGAACAAATTACAACTAACTTGGAAGCAACACATTTGCACACTTTGGACTGCCAGATTAGCTTATAGTGAGTATCTGGAAGAAACTAATGAAAATGTAGGACATTAAATACAACTATCAGAAAGAGACCATGTTCTTAAATTCTGTCATGAGAAGAATCTTTATAAAACATCGTTACGACAGGAAAGCTCATAGACAGAAGAGGCAAAAATAGACCGAGGGAAATTACGTTGATTGGCTTATAATGATGATTCCGGCATGGAGGGATATAGTTTTTATAATTGATCCAGAACACAAAAGACCGGTATCTGCGGAGAGATATGAACGCCTACCCCATTTGACAGGGAACATGATGATGATGACACTAATGAGTTTCTGTAGGTTACATTTCGTTCGCTGTTATTCTAAAACTACAACGGGCTCTATTAAACATTAAGGGCACAGGGGTAAGTTAATAAGTAAGTCACAAATGGCTGTAGAAAAATAACTACACATGATAACTTGATATCAGTTTATTGTTATACATACATCATCATCATCATCTTCTTCCACTTCTGCCGTCAAGCGTTGTGGGGTTATACATACAATCCCCTTTATTTCTCAACATAATTTACACCAACATCGATGCACTTATCCCATCGTTTTATCAGTCCTCCCAAACCGGCTGCATAGAACTGCGTGCTTTGTTTTCATTTACCGGCCATCCCACAGACCTGTGTGACTTACTTATTGACTCGCCCTCGTAACTTTTTCTACCCAGCTATGCACCGCTTTACGGGACAAACATTTGTCAGCATGAACACTGACAACGCACCTTGGCGGGAGACATTTCGCGAATGACGCCGAAGTTGAATGTGAAGTGAGAACGTGGTTTTGAAAACAACACGCAGTTCAATGCAGCGGGTTTGAGAGGACTGATAAAACGATGGGATAAGTGCATCAATGTTGGTGAAAATTATGTTGAGAAATAAAGGGACATTGTATGTATAAAAATAAACTGATTTCAAGCTGTTATCATATTTCGTTATTTTTCTACAGCCATTTGTAACTTACTTATTAACTTACCCTCGTAATATTCACAGCACTCTTGCGATGAGTCAGAATTATGCGCCGATTCCACCCCCATCCCCATCAAGGATCGAGATAACATGGTTAGTGCGCTTGCTTTACAAGATATAGAAAATGGTTCAATTCCAACAGTGCCTGCTTACCAACAGTACTCTTATTACAGCAATGATCAGTATTGAAAGGTAGCAAGTTCATGTAACAAACATGATAGTGGCTTATTATCATGACCCAGCCATGTAATACTGAATAATTTAGAATTTCTGGAAACTGTCTGGGAGAACTGGCGACAATGAAAACAACTCACGGGTGAACTGTCACGCCCTCTAAGACATTATGCAGGGTAACAGTAGAACACTAATTTGCATCATCTGGAGACACGTTTATTGATATAAGGAAGACGCGACAGAACATAGCGACATTCAGCGTGACATAATTACTACGGAAATGTTGTGCTGCGTTTATCGGGACAGGTGAAATATTAAGTATAAAATGATGTTAGCGGATATAGTTAGTTTGTTTTTTTAACGTTCGCTCGCTGTGAATTCAAGGGTATTCCATGCACGTAATGCTACTTCTAGTGCTCTAGATTGATTTTTGCGTGTTTTTCATATTACCAGTGTCCCTTGCCATCAGGCGAAGCCACTCCGACTTCAGATGTACTTGTAATTTACGATGTAGATTAACCCGTCTGTTCGTGATGGGGGTCGGAATTTTGAATGGCAGCAGACATATTTACGGGTGATTCCATGATGGCGAGAAAACAGGATAATTTCAATCGCAATATTTCGAATATTCTTGAGAATCAAGATTATTAATAATAATTGCATTAGGAGGTCAGCAAAACTGAATGAATCAGAGTGTGTGGTGTGCTGATGGCGGGGTAGCGGGTTCAGTCCATACACTGGTCAGTTGGACTAAACTAAAATGATTTCTTGTCCTTGACTTGGGGACGTAAATTACAAGTACCTCGGAAGTGTGACGAATTCCTCGGTGCACCCAGCCTACTAAATGTGATGGTGCTATCACATCACGGACCCACATCATGTTCTGCTTCGGGAACATGTTATGTATAAAACTTCACAATAATGGCAGCATCTGTATGGGACATTTTTTCGTCAGCTATATTGAACATTGCGATAGAGAAGCTTCTTACATAATGATGCCGCCGGTGTGTGTTATACGTAGCCATCCAAGGGATCAAAGAATGGTAACACCGTACTCTATCAAACATATCGAGGAGGTCTGGCCGCTGATGGTTCGAAAGACTGCACACGTTTCCCCAAATCGAGCCTTCCCAGCCAGGGAAATGTAGCGGGCCAGAGCGTTTTTTTTTTTTTACAAATATCCAACCAGGGACAAATCGCATTGGGGTGTGATGATTTATTCGCACGTGTCTGCGATTCATGGTCTCTGGTGTGTTAAGGCGGCCGAAGACCACAACCATTGCACGCTTCCATACAAAAAACTATAGAGAATCCCCACTATGATGGTAAGCATTCCGCACCCAAGCCTTGAACTCACGTTTGGACACCTCAAGAGCTTTATAAATGAATGTGCTGCTTGCTTACCGGGATGAAAATAACTAGTCTCCTAACTTGTCCACATTGAAATAAGAGTGCTCGAATAACAAAGTTTGCACTACAACATACAGCGAAGAATAGAAAAGAATGGTTTTTGCGTTTATGGTCCAGCGTGTCAACTTCGTTCTAAGTCTGATAAATTGATCCGGAGGAGAGAGCACTTTTCCCCAATTAACGATGCTTTCTTTTATCACAGTGTTTAACGCAGTACTAGTTATAGAGCCATCAATTTAACATCAGTCTAATGCAGATAACATTGGAGTCAGCATTTACGTATTTGTACAGAAGCAAGCAATTTGTATCTCGATAACTAACTAGGTTAAAAAGATGTTTACTAAATAATTGGGTAGGCGAGTAAGTATATAGCGTCTTTTTTCTGTGGATTATCGCCCATTGGAGCTTAAGCCTACAATTAACACTGCATGATGTCTTATCTTTTGTTACATTCTGCAGTTCCATCCATCTCCTTGCCACGATGATCCACTGTCTCTAATTTTCTTCCCTGTTCGTTTTAAGGTCTCCTGTGTTTCCTTTGCCTTGTGTGTTTAATTAGCGTTTGTTGAAGTAGAATATATTAGTGAAGTTGTCATAAATAAATGGTAATTGTAACTGTCTGAACACACACTTTTAGGGTTACGCTGTATTTTAGAATGAAAAGGTAAAACTAAATCAATTTTAAAAGTTACAACTAGATCACCATGTGTCAAATCCTGCCGCAGACAAGATCATTCTTACAGATGGCCATTTGTCATATCCTGCCGCAGTGAAGGTCTTTCTTGTACATGATCATTTGTCATATACTGACGTTCAAACATCAATGGCAAACTACTGAACGTAAACACAAACAGCCAAAACATGTTAGGGTTTGACTGTGACGTCCTGTAAAGGATATGCAACTAACTAACCAACCTCCTAGTGGTAGATGTCTGTGAACGGATGATAAACACAGTTCAGGCGGCCAGGTACGACTGTATAAGTGTACTACTCTACACGATGAAAACAAAATGTGTCCTGTCAGCTGAAATGTACTGTGAAAGGCTGACATCAAACTCACCTAGGTAGAAAGCAATGGTAAACCATCATATTGTAGCAATGATAAAATACCACATTTTATTGTAAAGAATATGTTTATGGGCAGGTGTCCGGGAAGCTGGCCACCATTTTGCGTTTGTAAAATCTACAGTGTCCTAAAGTACAAAGAAAGAGTACAATGTCCTACAGGTAAATATTAACAGTACAATGTCCTACAGGTAATGTTAAAAGTGCAATGTCCTACAGATAATGTTAAAAGTACAATGTCATACATGTAAATGTTAACAGTACAATGTCCTGTAGATGAGGAAACCGAAGCAGCAGAGTGTTGTACGACGCAGAGTTAGTTCAAGAAAAATCACATACGCACAGAGAGACACAGACAGACAGACAGACAGACACAGAGAGAGAAAGAGAGAGAGAGAGAGAGAGAGAGAGAGAGGGAGAGAGAGAGAGAGAGAGGTGGGAGAGACGGGGGTGGAGAATGAATGGCAAATATTCTCTTTACCGAGTAAGAATACCTGACACAGACATCCAATCGACTAGATCTCTTTCTTGCATTGTTTGTCTGCATGACTAAGCAAGACCATTGTGTGTATCCGCCTATTGTTTGGTATGATTATTCGCCTTACAACCTTTCCATATATGTCTTTGTGATATGAAATATGAACCCTTTCGCAGTCAAATTCTTTAGCTGGTTAGTTGGCTGCATCAACTCCCTAAGAATGGGCCCTGTCTTTTATTGTCTTTTATGAACTATTTGTAAACTATAGTTTGCCTATTAAATCAACACGGATTTTATGTCTGGGGAGAAAGTATGACAACCCTATGCCTTTTGATAGGGCGCCTTGTATATTATGAGAGGTGAACGTGCCTTGTCGGTCAGGTAGACCTGGGGTAGGATTGCTCCGATGTGGGATTATTACGAACCTGCAAGGCTCGCTAGTCGGGTAAAAATGTGAAGTAAGGCGCCTGGTGAATTCCACATCCATCGAGTTTCCAGGAAAATATGAGCTCAAGCGCTGACTTCACCAAGCCATGATAGTGTGGAATAGACGATTTCTATATTTCACCCTTTAACTGCCGCTTTATCTCAGATGTCGGGGTTCGGTGCCAAAATGAGATTTCTTTTATCTCATGCGAGCCTGTGATCGGGTAAATATGAGTCAGGAAGATTTCAAATGGAAATAATTACAGCTCTGTGGTTACAGTCGGCTCTGTGGCTAAGGGGTTACGAACACAATTCGTAATCCCGCATACCGCGTTCGAAATACAGTTGTAGGCCTTTTGGAAACAGTTGGTTTCCATGCAATGGTATGAGTGCCGATCGTTCAGAAAGCAATGGTAAACTAGTGAATGTAAACTTGCCAAGAAATCACAATCAGCCAAAACATGTTGGAATTGACTGCGACGTGCTGTAAAGGTTATGCAACTAACCGTATGTGGTCATTGCGGGGAGCCGCGTTAGCGTAGTGGCTAGACGCTCGCCTGCTGGCCTGTGGTTATTGGTTTGATCTTCGACGGGGTGGATTCGAGTTATTAAAACAGATGAGCTCCCAGGTCAACCCAGCTTAACATGGGTAAGGCAAATGCCTTGTTACCTTGTCTCCATAGCAAAAATGTCCTGGTGACATCGTTCACCAAGCTAATCACTGACAACTCCACGGTGGTTTCACGTAAAGAAATCCAGATGAGAATTCAAAGAATGAATTTTCAAAGACATGTTGCAGCCAAGATTCATACTTCAGAATTGGATTTTCTACAATTTAAATATAGTTATCAGATCTGTTGTTTCCAAGAAAATTATCCACAACTGACTTAAATGCTTCTCCATGCTGCTGTTTCCGTCCCATTTAATACGTAAAGAAACTCGTCGTCATGAAGAAGTTTTCGAATTTGCGGACCAACAAATACTCCCTCTCTTATTCTAGCTACACTCAGTCTTGTAATTTTATGATGAGGTATTTGAAAGCATCATCTGTTTTCTTCATTTCCTTGACAGTTTTTCATGAGATCCAGCTTAATGTGCAAGTGTGCAATGACTCCATGATTGGCCAATGTCTTATGATGTAATGGTCAGTTCGTGCATGGCTATCCCACTCACCGAGAAAGCAACCGTTCTTGGAGTATCCACCCTTCAACTAACTCATGCCTAGCCATTTGTAGACTTGTTCGTGATTGACTGGACTTTGCAGAAAAAGTTCTCTGCAGGATGAGGTAGCCAAGTCTCCACCCTCCGTAGTTACCACGACATGCACGGTGGGTTACAGTGTTACCACGACATGCACGGTGGGTTACAGTGTTACTATCGTTTGATTCTTGTATGGGCCCCAGGAACACACAGAGTTGCTTACGTATAGTGGAGAGGTACATGTTATTTCTAAATGAAGCAATACGCTTTAAATAACTATTTCAGTGGTGACCAAAAGAACTGGTAAAACGGTTGTCATTTGGCGATTACGCGTGCTGAAATCAACATGGCAAACAAAAATAGAGGATGGAGGTCAATGAAATAATATTTACCTTTCTAGGCGTCAGGATAAAGGGGGTGTCAGTCTCACCTGGATCATGAATCAAAAGTGTCGCCTGTTGCCAAACTAACATTTTGATTGTAACCGTTTCGTTACCGCTGTTAAATGATGTCATGTCACGCCGCTAGGGATCGGACACGACCCCAGGGAAATACATTTGTGTTCGCTTATATATTTACAGTCGTTTTTTTCTTGTTTCCCGTTGATGAAGACTTTGATCGGAAAGTTCCTCTGTGTTTTTTCTTCGTCCGTCAGGCTACCTTGCCATTGTTAGTGTTTAGTTGGCTGCTCCTGTGCATGTCAGCTTGCCTCACACCTAGATGTAGAAACTGGCTAGCAATTGATGTGTGGGTCTGTGTTGGAAACTAAACTCCAAGGGATAAAACAATGTCCATTGATCTTTTACGTAACTTTAACAGTAGGTACATTTAGTGGTTGGGGGTTTCCGTGGCTGGGAGTTTCCGTGGATGGGAGTTTCCCTGGCTGTGAGTTTCTCTGACCTTGAGGTTCCGGGGCCGGGCGATTTCGTAGCCGGGAGGTTGAGTGGTTCGGAGGTTTTGTAGTTGGGAGGTTCGATGTCCACATTGAACTCAATGTTAGTTGATTGGCTCCCGCCATGGTGCACCCAAGATGGGAATTTGAACGCATCCACTGCGATAGCGAGGCTGGGGTAGTAGAATAGTACAACTAAGTTGTTAATGGGGAAAACCTATACACGGGTAGATAGAACGCGGCATCTTGAATGAACAAAGACAGACAGATAGACAAACAGACAGACAGACAGACAGACAGACAGACAGACAGACAGACAGGCAGGCAGGCAGGCAGGCAGGCAGGCAGGCAGGCAGGCAGACAGACAGACAGACAGACAGACAGACAGACAGACAGACAGACAGACAGACAGGCAGGCAGGCAGGCAGGCAGGCAGGCAGGCAGGCAGGCGGGAGAGAGATAGACTAAGAAAGTTTTCAGAAATACAAACAGATGGGAAAGCGAGAGATGGGCAACGAATAAGAAGATTCAGTTGTTCACATCCGTGTCTCGGATTGCTAAATGACATTGACAATCCAGTGTCCCTCACTCTCGCGTTTTCCTTGTAATTGCTGACGTTTATCTGTAACCTAACATGTCTGCCTGTGGGCTGTTTTGTTTTACAGCATTATTAATATAACTGTTGCAATTGACTTCCAGCTGAACTGTTTCACAGCATCATTAATTAACTGTTGCTATTGTCTTCCAGCTGAACTGTTTCACAGCATCATTAATTAACTGTTGCTATTGTCTTCCAGCTGAACTGTTTCACAGCATCATTAATATAACTGTTGCTATTGTCTTCCAGCTGAACTGTTTCACAGCATCATTAATATACCTGTTGCTATTGTCTTCCAGCTAAACAGTTTTTATTCTGATGGAGTAATTTATACCATACGGTGTGTAAAATTATTGACAGGAAATGCGTTATGTGATTTTCTTTTCTTGCTTATCCCCCAAGTGCAAACGCTGTGTTCAAGTATAAAGCGTGTCAACTGTCATAAGGTGCACACGAACAAGAAATTCTCTTCATGGGAAAAGTTATGCGCGGAAATGACGTACAGATTTTTGTTTTGTTTTAAATAAATGAAAATGCGTGAAATTTCTTACGTTTGAGACGGGAAAATTGGGGTAAAGGAAAATACAGAGAGGAGTATATAAGGAATGTATTAAACATACACTTCAATTATTCATTTAACTGAAATTAAAAGAAATGTCAGACTAACGCTAGGATAATACGTCGTGACTATGCTATACAGATTATCGATCAGGTATAGGAGAGCGCTGAGACGGTTTCCAGAACCTTCGACCCAGTTAGAAATCATGATGTCCCGGAGAGATTTCAGCATAATAAGAAATATCCAGCCTTCGATTTTTTAAATCAAGTGGCAGCACGTTTTCCCGCTAAAGACCGGTAGTTAAGAATTAAAGAAAGGCGCTATAGTATACAGGCAATCACAGACGTCACGATAAACAGATCCAGGAGTAATCTGTACTTGATATTCGCTACAAACAGAGGATTGTGTGTCATATACAGGCTTAAGTGTTGGCTGCGGTATTCTTCTTTTAGTCCATGCCGTGTGGCGTGGTGAATGTATCTCTCCACAGGTCTTTGTCTCGTGTACTGCCAATAATTTCTTGTACTGATGTTCTTTCATGCCATGAAGTCAAATTGTCTAGCATTTTCTCTACTGGTCTCCCCCTGCTTACCTTCCTTTCCAACTTTCTCGTTATGACAATATGCGCAACTTTCCCCTTCTCATGACGTACCCAAAGAATGTGGACTGTCTTCGTGTGAAGCTAGTAACCAGTTCTCTGTGCGAGTTAACCTCGCTGCGGTATTGTACCCATTATATCGTGTACATAAAGGCTAGTGATTAGCCGATAGTGCCATAGCACATACCGTCGCTGGTCTGTGGAGGTGTATGTGCTTTTGCACATTGTAAGCCTTTGCATATTCTAGGTCAAATCAAAATATAGATGGGTCAGCAGTTTCCTTCCTCGTTTCTGTCCTTCCCAAACAACATCATTACCCCCTGGCTTGTCCTGTGCAGAACGGTCCTCCACTCCCCCCCCCCCCCACAAACCATATTTTTTACACTACTATAGTTTAAGCATTTTGAAAGACGGTGGTCTGCCAGTGGTTTTTCTTCTTGGCAGTGATCATAGTGTTCAGTGAGCGTGACCAATGTCTATATAAATAGATGCCCAGCCAACCGTTGCCAACCTGAGACCATAATCAGCAACCAAACTCCCAAACAATTTAGAAAATTAGCTGGTAGCATTTGAGAAGGATGTGTCGACCTAGAGCTATACTGATTGTACACAAGAATCCAGGCCACCACTTTGTATTGCAATCAATCAATCATGTGCCATGCCGGAAAGCGTGGGCGGTCATGATTCGCCATTTCACTCGATCACCAGAGTCGTGGATCAGCTCAGTGTTACTGTCTCGTCCATGCCATGTGGCCAAGCCATCCAGGTATTTTCCTCTCGGTCTTCCTCTTGGTCTGTTCCCTTCGATCTTGCCAGCTGTCACTAAGTTCTCCAGTCCATTTCTTCTCATAACATGTCCAAAAAATTTTGACTGTCTACGTCTAATTTCTCTAATCAATCTACGATTTTCATTTGTCTCTTGTAGTACTTGGTCATTGGTTTTTCTATCTGTCCATGGTATTCTTTGCATTTTCCTCAGAAACCACATTTCTGCAGCCATCAGATGTTTTTCAGCTTGACTGCACATTGTCCAAGTTTCACATCCATACAAAAGAACAGGCTCTATGTATCCCCTCAACACTCTTTTTCTCGTTTCAATTGACATCATTTTATTGGTCAGAATGTTTTTCATCTTGCTAAAGGCTACTTTCGCAATGGCGATTCTTGTTCTAATCTCTTCAAGGCATCTGCCATCAGATGTTATGACTGTTCCGAGATAATTGAACCGATTCACTTGTTGAAGAATATTCCCATTTACTTGTATATTACATTGTGGTACTTCGTTCTTCCTAGTGACGACCATAACCTGTGTCTTCCTACAATTTAATTCCAACCCCAGCTGCTCACTGTGTACAACCACAGCGTCTACTAATTGTTGCAGATCCTGTGCATTGTCTGCAATCAATACTGTATCATCTGCATATCTAATGTTATTTATGTTTCGTCCTCCAATGCTGATTCCATTTAGGTCTTCTACATTTCTGAAAATATTTTCACTGTATAGGGAAAAAAGATCTAGAGACATTACACATCCCTGCCTAACACCTCTCTTAATAGGTTGGTATTGTCCTACTTCATTATCAATTCTTATGGCAGCTTGTTGTTTCCAATATATGTTTTTTATAAGTCTAATGTCTTTCCCATCAATTTGTAGATCTGCAAGCATATCCACAATGTTGACATGTCTAACTCTATCAAAAGCCTTTGTGTAGTCAATAAAGCAAAGATGTATATCTTTGTTTACTTCTAAAGCACGTTCAATAACTGTTCGCAGCATATACACAGCATTTACTGTACCCTTTCCTTCTACAAAACCACATTGTTCTTCCCCTATTTCAGGTTGTATTTTCTTCCTCACTCTTTGCATGATAATTCGTAACAAAATCTTTGTGATGTGACTCATTATACTAATTGTTCTATGTTGATCACATTCTAAGGTTCCTGATTTCTTTGGGATTGCAATAAATACAGAATTACATAATTCAGAAGGTATATCTCCAGTATCATATAATGTTTTCAGCAGTCTAGTGACTTGCTCTAGTCCAAATTCTTCTAAAACTTTAATCATTTCTGTTGTATTGCATCGGGACCAATATCTAAGTCCGCAAGTGATGTATTGCTTGAACTCCCACCATCAACCTGTTTCTGTCTATTATATTGGCCCATTATGTTCAGTTAGCTTCCAATGTTTTAGACAACTATTACAATTACATGTTGTTCTGTTTACCACAAATATAGACAGCACATATAGTGAGGAAACTGCCTGGCTCATTATTACAAAGGTGACTTTGTGCCGCGAAGATGAACATTTAAAGAACACGGAGATGGAACATGAGCAACACAAAGCAACTAATTTAGCAATGTGGTTAACTTTGTCAAATTCACGTTTCATTTAAAATACTGTTAATCAAATGACTTAGTTACAAGCCTGGATGGTGGAGTGAATAACAAGGCCAGAGCCGTTGAAAGAAACAATGACAGAACGAATGCATGAACAACTGTCTGGGGCTGGAGTGTGCTTTTTTAAGGACTAATTAACTTACATAATACGTCATCCATCTGCTGTACTTTAATAACAGCTAATGGAACATGTACTAAAGAAGTTAAATGTAGAAGAGTGCAAGCAATAGAGAGACCAAGTAAAGACAGCTTTTCACAATTTGAAGAATATTTTCTGCAATTATCTATGTCACTCGATGTTAGGAAGCATTCTTAAGAGTTATACTGACCAAATCTTGATGTACGGAAGTGAATCATGGACAATTAGCGGACAAGTGAGTAAATTATGTGAAAGCTGGATAGATGTGGTTTTATAGAACGAACGAACGAACTTTATTTTAAAAGGGTAACAAATTGGGCACGCAGGCCCGTCTTACATTCGGCCCTTTCGATCACTCATCTTTCAATCATCAAATGTGCATGTTACATTTACATAGGGGAAAAAACATTGTCAAATGGATTTTGTAAGCATAAACAATACATATTACGCATGGTACATTCAAATGGGGGGGGGGGGGGGGGACATTGTCAAATGAAAGTTGTAAACATTAACAGTGCATATTGCAATGTTGTGAGACATCTATCCACTCTCACACCCCGCAGCCACCCACGCATCCCGCAGCCACCCACACATCCCCCACCAACCACACCCCCCCCACCCACCCACACCTCCACGCATTCACACAGACTCAGGCAAAAATACATGCCGCCACGCACCCACTGATCTCCCCCACCCACTGATCCCCCACCCACACATACATCCCTCACCCATCCCATAACCGACACGCACACACCCACCCACATATTCTCCACCACCCACCCCACACCCGCAACCACCCAGCAAAACACACATCACAAAACCACCCACACATACCCCCGTCAACCCACACCCTCACAATTTTACCCATCCACCCACATACACATCAGCCAACCTACACCCACTCACTCACCCAATATCCACCACTTCTCAACTACACATCCCCATCCACAAACACATCTCCCCACCTGCCCACACATATCCCCCACCCATAAACACCCAAAAACACACACCTCTCACCCACACACACCCCACTACCCACATATACCCCACCCACACACATCCGCCGCTCACACACATCTTCCCACAAACACACCCATCCCCCACCCATACACTCATCTCTCACACACATCCACCCACTCACGTACTCATCCATCAACCATTCACCCCACACATCACCCACCCGCCCATCAACACATGCATCTCTCATCTACCCTCCCACCCACACATACCCCAACCACCCAGCCAAACACACATCCCCCATCCTCACATACATCCGTCTGAAGAATGATGAGAACCACGCAGAACGAGTAATGAAGATATCTTGAAAGAAGTTAACACAAAACGAGAACTAAAACTGGCATCAGAAGAAGATAGTCCACATTCTTTGGGTTTGTCATGAGAAGGTGGACAGCTGGAGTATGTCGTCACAACAGGAAAGTGGGAGGTAGGAGGCAGAGGAAGACCAAGAGAGAGGGCTCTAGACAGTTTAACAACAGGGACGGAGATACATCAAGATCAGAAATTATTGGCAGCAAAACAGGCGCAGGACTGCAGACAATCGCCAACGTCATACGACATGGACTATAAGACGAAGTACACAATGCGTACTGTAATTGCTAGTTTAGTTTAGTCGTTGGATCAACATCAAGGCACACGGTTTAACCCATAAGTGCTCCGTTTTGCTCCTAACTCAAACCTGAGTCTGGAGAAACTCAGCTCAATGCACGAACTCCGTTGCATCGGCGAGAATCATGAAATACTTTGGGTAGATTTTTAACTCGAAATTTTGCCCGGGCAGCGCCGTTAGGCTACTCTTTTTTCGATTTCTAACTGCCAAGGGATTTTTTACGTGCGCCACAATACACACGGGCGTCCGATCTCACTACCCAGAGACCAGGGGAAATTTTATTACTGGAAGTCCAGGTGGATGTTTTTTAAAATAAATCGCGGTCCTCACCGGGGCCTGAACCCGGGACCTCCAGCTCTCGAAGCGGACACCATAACCTCGAGACACTCAGCCCCCCCCCCCCCCCCGTACTGTAGTTGCAAGATCCAATAATTAATATTTTACTAGACTCCGCCACTGCACCGGTTGTGTGCCGAAGGGGTTACGTATGCAGTTCATAATCCCGCATACGACGTTTGAAACACATCTGCACGCGATTTGGCAGCAGATCGCCTTGCGTTATTTTTTATAAAATGGTATGAGTATCGGTCTTTCAAAAAATAACGGCAAACAACTGAACGTAACTTTGCCAACAGAAACATCACAAACAGTCAAAAATGTTGGGATTAACTGCGACGTCTTGTAAATGATATGCAACTAACTTTAACGTCACTGAAGATCTTGGCAAATTCCAGTCATTCAAGAGGTGAAGCAACGACACTTGCAACAAACAAAACTTGTACTGGCCACTGTTTCGAGGGATTGACTTCATGCACTAGGTGGTTTCAAATTGGGAAAGTTCTATCTATCAACCTGACACTAACACCGGAGCTTATGTCTTCACCTTATGTGTAAGGAACTCCAGTAAAACCGCACGTGATACTCGCATATTTATGATAGTGCTAGAGCAATCCTAGCTAACAAGAAGCTGATCATCCTATATGTGTTCATACATCACAGATTGTGGGGTAATTTAAAAAACATCACTTATTTCTCAGCAAACCGTGGGCAGAAAAATGAGAAACTGAGAAAACCTGTATTAGTACAACTAGACATCTTACCTTTGTTGAAAACTCAAGATGGTATAGGAAGCGCTGAGTCTCCAACAAGAGTTAAATTGCAGGCTAGGCACTTTCTGCAACCAAGTTGCGACGACTGACTTAATTTGCCCTAAGATGCTCGTGTAGAGACACGTCCGTGAATTATCTGCAACATCAATAGTTGCGTGGCGCTTTCCTTTGTTAGCTTCGAGGCAGCAAAGTTTTGCAGTTGTTTGATCTCTCGCTAAGAAAGAGTGCAAACCAAAGTAAATGTTTCCAATAATTTGAAATGAAATGTCAAAGCATGTGATTTGTCAGAAGAATAGATTCAAGGAAGGTTCATGTTAATAAGGAAGGTTCATTTTAAAATAGTGGTATAGGCGAACGCTGGAACTTAAAAGATAAAAGAAAGATTTGTTTTCATAGAAACAGGATTGATCGATGGTTGCACGAAGGTTTAGGCCAGATAATTGGAAATTAATGAGATTTTAACAACCTTCGAAGAAAATTGACAAGGCTCGACAAAAGAGCAAAGGTATTTAATGTGCCACGTTTTAATTACTAGTGAAAATAATATAGGTGGGACAAACACGAAGGAAGAGAGTAGGAACATTGTAACAACAACAACAACAACAATAACAACAAAAACGTGCCGTGAAAGGCGGCTAGTGAAAACCACAAACTTTCAAGCAACCAGAAACAAGTCTTCAGTACAACTGAACACTTCATGTACCATGCAACATATTTAACCATTGTTGTCCCAGCAAGTTGTTATATATGTCTATTGTTATTACTTAAGCTACTGCTCCTCACACTAGTTCTTCCTTACATCCAGTCTTACTCCAGTTAAACAGTTGTCGGCCTTATTTCCACTGGGGGGTTCATCATCATCGACACGTGCCTTGAATGGCATTGGTTTCAAGTCTCTTCACAGATCTCGGTCCCTAATGTTCTGGATAACTCTGCTGATAATATCCATCCATGTCACTTCTGAGATCATCCAGCATCATTTCCCTCGGAGGGAGGTCAGCATGGCGGTATGGATACGAAAGTTCGATTTTAAATAGTCGGTGATCTGATGCCGAGGTAGTGGGTTCAACTCCTACACCGGTCAGTTGGACAAAGTTTTGACTTCTCGTCCTTGACTTCGGGACGTAAATTAAAAGTACCCCAGAGGTCGAAATGGTTTCGCTTGATGGCGAGGGACACATAGGGAAAGCTATCCAACACACAAAGATCAGTCCATTGCACTAGAAGTAGTAGCACATATATGGACTACGCTTGAGTTCAAAGCGAGAGAACGAAGAATAAAATTTCCCTCGGTCCGTTTCTGCTCCTCTCTCACTGTGTTGTTCTTCTTATTACATGACCAAAGCATATGTCTCTTTCTTATAGTTATATGTAATGATATTCTTTCATTAGCCTCATCCAAACAATCGTTAGTTTCTCTGAAAGTCTATGGTGTTCGCAACATTAGTCTCAGAAACCACATCTCCGTTGTTTCCAAGCTCTAACAGATGTGTTCCTTCACTTTCCAGGGTACCCTGCCATACAGCAAAACAGAATTCTATATAACATTTCAGTTCTGCCTTTGTGACATTCGATGATAGAGAATTTATGCATGAGCTACTTTTCATTTTAATGCAGCTTTTGCTTGACCTTATTCGGCTCTTAATCTCTGCCACGCATCATCATTCCGCTATTATGGTTGCCCCTTTGTATTTAAATTTATCAACATGGTTAATTAAGAATTGTCCCTTCTATTGTTCCTTTCTATATACTGTTCATGTTAATGCAGCTTTTGCTTGACCTCTTAATCTCTGCCACGCATCATCATTCCGCTATTATGATAGCCCCTATGTTATTTAAATTTATCAACTTGGTTAAGCAATGTCCCTTCTATTGTTGTACCACGTGTTGGTGTTATAGAGTTCTTCCATTCAACCATTGTTTTCGTTTTCTTGATATTCAAGGACAGTCCCGTTTTAGCACTCTGTTACCACAATATCCAAAAAGTTGTAAATACTTTGCGTTTTCAGCTCAAGATTAATATAAGATATACTTATAATAAACAAAAATTGAACTAGTCACTGTTCCGAGGGATAGACTTCAAACACGAGATGGTTTAAAAGTGGGAAAGAACTATCAACCTGACATTATCACTGAAACTTATGGCATCACCTTACAGTGTGTAAAGAAATCCTGTAAAGCCGCACATGAAACCTACATATTTATGATAGTGTCAGGGCTGAAAGATCAAGTAGCTGAACAATCCTTGCTAGCAACGAGCTAACCATCCTAGATGTATCCAGACATCACAAATCATGGGGTATTATAAAAGCCATCTCGTATTTCTCACGAAACGGTAGGCAGCAATATAATTTGGTGTGGACTACTGGTAACCACAAGTGTTAGTCTACTTAACTACGTCTAGTTGTCTGGGTGTACTTTTATGGGTGGAAGTAGACTTAAGTCAAGAACCGACATCATTGCACTCGGGGCATTCCCAAGCGCTCAATTATCTTCAACAGCCAGCGAAGAGTTCCAATATTAATGGTATCCTTTGCAATCTGATTATGTGTTCATCTTGCTTTCTCTGAGTGACGACTGTCGACCAGATCCTCTGACCACCTCCTGCTACCGCACTCTCTTTAGACCATTTTTGTTTTGCATAATTCACGTGCTCCCAGAGGGCCTTCAACACATCTGCCTTATGCATCAAATCACCCCTCAATGATGCGACACTAGCCAGTATGTCTGCCTGTTCATTTCCAACCACACCAGTGTCTCCTGGAGGGAAACAAATCAGCAAATCCTCACAGCCCGCGACCTCTGAATTGATGCAAGCCATTCTACACGAAGCATACCAGTCTTCACCTTTGTCAGAATGCTTTGTGAATCACAACATGTGTATACAGTTTGTTCTCCAGCCAGCGGAAAGCTGCAGTAACCGCCTCCACCTTGATGGCTGTCTAGTGGTCACGTGACTGAATTCCAATCAAGGCGGAGATTATTTTGCACACGTAGAACCAGCCTCAAGTGGGTTATCCTGAGATTTACAGGGCAGTAATGGCGGTTAGTGGGATATCGACCACGCCACCATCGGGTGCTGATCGAGGTACAACATGCAACTAGTACCAAATACCCAACACGTCCAATGGCAGGAACAGGCGTCCTTTACTTATCTGGATGACTTTCCTGTTTGCATGATAACAACCACAACAACAATAACAACAAGAACAAACATATATGTCATTTTGCAAGACGTTGCGATCAACCCCAACCCCAGATTGATTTACTTGCCAATCTTCCAATCTTACTTTCAACAGTTTACGGTCGCTTTCTGAACGATAAGTAAACGTTGAAGTCCAACTAACTGACCGGTGAAGGGAACCACCCCACTACCCTGGTCAATGCACTGGAGGACACCCACTAGTGAAATATTCAGGGCATATCCGACTCCATGTACCGTTGGGTTTCTTTATACGTATGTGCGCACACGCACATGCACACACGTGCATGCGCGCGCGCACACGTACGCGCGCGCGTGCGTGCGTGCGGGTAGTAGTAGTAGTAGTAGTAGTAGTAGTAGTAGTAGTAGTAGTAGTAGTAGTAGTAGTAGTAGTAGTAGTAGTAGTAGTAGTAGCAGCAGCAGTAGCAGTAGTAGCAGTAGTAGCAGC
>OY992877.1:102499744-102554744 GCA_963921405.1 Cepaea hortensis
AGTAGTAGTAGTAGTAGTAGTAGTAGTAGTAGTAGTAGTAGTAGTAGTAGTAGTACTTGTAACAGCATCAGCAGTAGGAGTAGTAGTAGAAGCGGCCACAACAGCAGAAGTAGTAATAGCAGCAGCAGCACCTTCAGCAGCAACAGTAACAATAGTAGTGGTAGTAGCAGTAAGTTTAAGCTTTGTATAGTCGTTCTGCTAAGAGTTATATGAGACAACCAGAAAACTTTGCTAGCTGTAATTGTCTCCTTGAACCCAAGTTGGAAATACAGACCCATTACCTTCTTTGGACAACAATGCCTTTCAAATTAATATCTGAGTTGTGGCTGACTCGGTCACAGTATTATTAATCTGCGCCAGGTGTTTGACCCTAATATAACTTTCCTGAAGTTCGGATATATGAGTTTTCACGTCGAAGTTGTTCGATCGTATTTCCAATTTGGGACACGATCGGTTAGACAGTAACATGGAGCTCTAACATGATGTGTGCTGGTTAACGACAGAGGCGCTCATGTTTCCCACAACCATCTGTCTTCTGTGTTCTTGTTGGATGATGCTTGTCTGCGGTGCAAGTCTAGCAACCAATCCAGCATTGTCTTCCTGTGTTGAACTCTGTTTCTAATGCTCTCGATCTGTCTTTTGACAACGTTCTCCAGACTTTGTCTCTTAGCGAGCCCAGAACATGATTCCTCAGACAAAATATGACGGCTCTATTTTGGTCGGTATGTCTTACAGTATGTGTACACAGTAGCCAACTGGGTCTAAAAATATTGGTTACCAGGACTAAAAGGTCAGTAAAATTATCAACATCTTGTCTAATTAATGTAGCCGGCTCTATGACGAAGGGGTTATGAATGCGATTCGCAATTCCATATACCGCTTTCGAAACACAGCTATGGACGATTTGGAAGCAGGCAGCTTTGCATTAGTTTTCATATAATGGTATGAGTGGTGGTCATTCAGAAAGCAATGGTAAACTACCGTACGTAAACAAGAAATCACAAACAGCCAAGAAATTATAGGGTTGACTGCGACGTCCTGTAAAGGATATGCAGCTAACTGTCTAATGTTTAGGGGCGCTGACGTCATCAGGTGAACACATAGGCCACTTATCCGGCAAGATGGAGGTCAACATAGCTGGATGAATAAGACCGCCAGCTCTCTAATTTCCGGTGCGCTGATGCCGGGGTAGCTGGTTCAACCCCTACACCGGTCAGTTGCACTACAATGTTGACTTCTCGTCCTTTACTTGGGGGCGTAAATTACAAGTACTTCAGAAGTCGGAGTGTTCGCCTGATGGCGAGGGACCTAGTAATGGGAAAAGCTAATCCGCAAGCAAAAACCAGTCCAGTGCACTAGACGTAGCACGTCTATGGACTACCCTTGAGTTCAAAGCAAACGAACAAATATGAAACAAGCCAATCCGGCAAGATAACACTGGTCAGTCGTCCACTGCCTGTACTTGAATCAGGATCATCGTAGCTGACCATAACATTCCTAGCATTCTATACAGAAACCACATCTCTGTGGCCGGTAGTTGCATTCCTATCCTATTCAGTGTGTCCATTATTCAATGGGATACAGAAGTATGCGCAGTGCGTAACAATCTAGAACTCGTTTTGTGACCTCATGGGACGGAAATCTGTAACAGGATGCCCATCTGATACAATGCTATCGTTGCATTATTCTGTATGTTATTTCAGTGCTGCTTTTCTCATAAAAAGGGTTGAATATGTGTTAAAACGGCGATCTTGTTTTAAAGAAATATTAACGCCAAGCACAGGAAATATCGAGTTACACACAACTATACGTAAACGTTGGTCAGTTCCGACGGCCGAACCATACCCCCACCCTCCGCACACAAACACATAGTTAAAGTGTGAATAACATTAGTGGAACTGCGATAAATCTCAGGGAATGTAAACAATATAAAATAACACAAAGTAATGGAGCTTTACAGAACAAAATAACGAAACGACAGGACGTGGCGGTGGCTTTCCTTCACCAGCAAACAAATACATACACAAGACAATATATAATCACCAAGAAGACCATCTAGTTACCGGTCCCCATGACACCACAGACTCCCACGGCTGTCTATATTACTTTTATTAGAGTATCAAGGTGAAATTATGTTAGTATAGCAGCCTGGGATTCTGAAATAAGTAGCAAATATTTTCTCTTCATTGTTCTAATTTTTTTATCTTTTCATTCTACACAGCCAGTGCTTATGCTTTGATGTAGTCACTGGAGGGTCTTCTCCGTGATTATATTTTGTGATATGTGTATGTATTTGTTTGCTGATGAAGGCTAGTCGCCGCAACTGTGTTCTGTAAAGCTGCATTACTCCGTGCTTTTTGTATAATATATTGTTACCACACGTAACGCAGACGTCGCAGGATAGTTCAGCTTGAATGAGGACATATGCTCCATTGGGAAGATAAAAGGCACAAGAAGAATAAACATTGATATACGTTAAAGGTGTATGGTATAAAGCAATAGGACATGGTTGTTAAAGTAGGTATCACCTGCCCAGAGAAATGCCGTCAAGGCCACATCTGTAAAGACGACTTGCTGCTCACTGACTCGTAACAACAACATTCTAGGCAAACAATGTGCCGATATTACTGTGCCTCTTGACATTATTGCCAGTGGATACGGTTGAGTGAAAACCTAAAGGTAGCTACCGTTTCGAATTTTACCCTGACCTAGAAGACCGAATTCTTCTGTTTTGTATTCTTTGCCTTCCTTAGTTAATTCTAGTCCATAGATTCTTGTATTGCTTCATACGGTACTAAAACACCACATTCCCCTATGAAAGTGCTTTCTGTCGGTAGTAGTATCGACTATTAAGGAAGGGTCACAAAGTACTGACATTTTGTATAGTGTATATATATTCCTTATTCCTTTATCAGAATGGCAGTATTGCCAACACTTTTATCATGATGACTTGACACATTTGTGTAATCTCTAAGTGACGTTGAAAGGTCCCTGGAAATAGTAATTTTTCTAACTAAATCGGATATACCATGGCAGTATGACTTTATCAATGTCAAGATAATTTATTTTCATCCGTTATTATTGGTACGATTCGGAAAAAGGAACAAATCTATTGGGACCTATTCTGGAGAATAAGGTGCGTGTGGGAGAATCAATATTGAATTCGTTGGTTGCAGAAGCCATGCTTCGTGGGAGGGCGCGTTGTCTTGGGACAAAGAAAGATTCTGAGTGTCTGCTATGGCAAAATGGTGCTACTGGCATAACGGTGAGCCCAAGACTAATCTACTGTTACGGTGATTGTCAAAATATGTTATGACTGGTATATTTTGAGCAAGTGTCGACAATAATTACTAATTTTTGCTTCAGTTCACCCGTCAATAGTCGAGAAACCCAACGGTCACACGCACTTCTGAAGTTTAGTATGTTATGTAAAATTCTCTTAACTGTACTTCCAAACAGTTTTAATGCACTAGTTATCTCCTCAATAGTTGTCGATCCTGGTCAATGATTTTCTTCACCCTTGCTGGTTTTCTATTGTTGCACTCTTGGGCCGGTCTCCCAAGTCTTGACACTTCTAGCATCAGTTGAGCTGTCACACTAACTGTCTACACCAATTACATACGGAAGTATACGAAGGACGGAATAGTGAACCAATTTCTATGTTCCTGTACATTTTCTTTGGACTTTTACCTATCGGAGAGGTAGTTCTGGTTAGGGGGATATCTTGCGCCGTGCACCATAGCGGGAAGAGTTGTAGAAACAACAGCATTCTCCGTACGTTAAGTTGAGCTGAGTTAAGAACCGACATCACTGCACTCAGAACATTCCCATACGTGCTCCGCCCCCTCGTTCAACAGCCAGCGAAGAGTCATACTACTAATCGTTCCCACGGCTATCTGACTAAACATTCTTCTGGTCTTTCCTCTCAGTTTTGAGATTCTTCCAGAACCCCTGCCGATCTCCCGCAATCTCATTCTTTCCTCTTATGGGTTCTCAATCTGTTACTCCGCCTTCTCCACCTGGCCCCACAAGCGCACGACTACCTCCCCCTTGTCCATAGGCAAACTGCCACCAAGAGGTGCATTCCCTGCTAGCCTATCAGCCTGTTCATTCCCCCGTACTGCCGCATGTCCAGGGCAAAATATCCATACAATTCTTACAATCTGTGACCTCTGAAGCGACGAGAGCCATTCCACATGAAACATTCCTTTCTCCACCTTACTAAGCAAACTCTTTGGATCCGTAATAAATACAACGTGTGTTGCAGTAGTCTCCTCTAGCCACCGCAATGCCGCTGTTACTGCCTCCACCTCCATTCTCATGCTGGAGGTCGCAGTCTCATATGCCAGCCTCTCCTTTTTCAAGACTCGTCCATCAGCCTTTGCAATAAAGCTCCAACCACTACGTCTGTTTCTCACCACTGACCCATCGGTGTAGATGACTATGTCACCTTGATGTGTGTTGCTCTGGATTAGCTGTTGCACTACAAACTCAGTGCGGCCCGCTGCCCATTCTCTGCACTCACGACCAGTGTTATTACATTGTGCCAGTCCGTCATGTCTTCCGGAACTTCAATCCACTCTCTTTCACGATTGATGGTCTCTAGGTCACATACCTGACGTATAGAAAGTTCTGCCTGTGCCATCCAGGACCTGCCTCGTCTTAGTCTATGACCCTTGACCATATCCATTGCTGCATGCAGCGGGTGATCCCTATCTGCGGCAACTCTCAGGTACCATTTGGCCTGAAGGACCCTATGCCTATCCGTCATTGTTGGTAGCGCCAGGATGTGCCTCATGCATATAATTGGTGTATCCTTTGTGCACCCCAGGATTAACCGCATGGCAGCGTTCTGTATGCGCTCCAACCTTTCAAGCTGGCTCTTTGATACTGTCAGCAGACCCTAACCATACTCAATGACAGAAATTATTAACTGCTGAGAGAGCCTGTACAGCATCCTCTGATCTACCCCAGTTGCTGCCATATCCCTCAATGCATTCAGTCCCCCTACTAACCTTCACCATCAAAGCCTCCACGTGATCCTTAAAAGACAAACACCTGTCAAAGGTGATACCCAAGTACTTCAATTTACTCTCTCGACTAAGAGGACATCCATTCAACATAATACCTGGGACATCTGCCGTGACGATCCTGTTATCACTTCGTACGTTCAGTGCAAATATGAGGAGCTTTCAATGTACCCTGGTACCAATCGTCTCTGGTTATTCCATGGTCAGTTATGACTTATGGCCAGTCCCTTGTATGTGTGTAAGAGTATTATTGCATGTGATTCTGGTATATACACATGTGTACCAAAGCTGTTGCTACAGAGTTCGTGCACTGTGATGGGATTCTCCCCGTTTCTTCACAGAAAGAAACTGAGCTCTTTTTTTGCGTTCGCTCGCTTTGAACTCAGGCGTATTCCTTACAGTTGCTACTATTACAGCACTGGACTGATTTTTGCACGGGGGGCTGAGTGGTCTCGAGGTATGGTGTCCGCCTCGAGTGCTGGAGGTCCCGGGTTCAGGTCTCAGTGAGGACCGGGATTTATTTAAAAAATCCACCTGGACTTCCAGTAATAAAATTTCCCCTGGTCTCTGGGTAGTGAGATCGGAGGCCCGTGTGTATTGTTGCGCATGTAAAAAATCCCTTGGCAGTTGAAAATCGAAAAATAGTAGCCTAACGGCGCTGCCCGGGCAAAATTTCGAGTTAAAAATCTACCCAAAGTATTTCAGGAGCCTCGCCGATGCAACGAGTTCGTGCATTGAGTTGAGTTTCTCCAGACTCAGGTTTGAGTCAGGAGGAAAACGGAGCACTTATGGGTTAAACCGTGTGCCTTGATGTTGATCCAACGACTAAACTAAACTAAACTAAACATCTTTGCGTGTGGATTAGCTGTCCCTATTACCGGTGTCCGTCGCTATCCGGCGAACCCACTCCGACTTCTAAGATACTTGTAATTTACGTCCCCAAGCCAAGGACGAGAAGTTAACATTTTAATCCAACTGAACGTGTAGGGGTTGAGCCCGCAACCTCGGCATCAGCACAGCGGAAGTTTCAGAGCCAGCGCTGTTATCCATTCAGCCATGCTGACCTCCACTGAGTTAACTGTGCACTGATCACAGTTTGCGTGTGCACCGAAAATTATCCTTCAACCATTCCCCACACAACCAGCACTGAACACGACAGAAATGATTAAGTAACCTGCAGTAGCAAGCTCCTTTTTAAAACAGGTTCTGCTGCCCGTGGTTTTGAAGTTAGCAGACCAAGAATGTAACATGAATGTCATGTTTATCTTTAGAAATGCATGAGATATGAGAAGTGTTTTAGATATAAAGATGCAAGCGCTAGAATAGGTGCAACCTGAAGTACTCCTCACACAAAATGATAATCTGCTGCTGAACACAGCCTGCTTACCAAGTCTTAATATAAGAAAACAAGCAATTAAAATTTGAGGTAAACATTCTCAAGCTCGTATGTATAATTCTACAGAGAACAGTGGTAGGCTATAATGAAAAACTGTATTGAAGCCAGAATGACGTTATTCGGGATAAATGGAAGAGACACAGAGGGCCTAACAGGTTGTGCGAAAAGAAGCAATAGATCTCCCTAGCTTCATTCCATTTGTACGAAAATACAATATGTAACTGATTCGGCGTCCATGGATAATATATCGTCAAATTCCTCTTATTTGGACAGAAGGATGATATATCCCCATTGTAGGGTCATCATTATTTTGTTTCGTGGTATCTTCCGCCATTCCAATGCTCAGTGAACGGAAATTTACATTACAGTACTTGTTCATGTGATTGTGTACCATGGCTGGTCCAAACCTATGGTTTGTTGGCACTAATCAGTTAAGTATTTTAACTTAGTGAAATAATTCACATTTATATAAACACGAGCGACGCTTTCTAGATACGGAATTCTATGTGGACGTGTGAGGGAGTGTGTAGGACAGTGCTTCTCAACCTTTTTTTGGCCCATGCACCCCTTCATCATATGTTCAGAATGTCATCCACCACCCCCCCCCCTTTCGTATTTCCTCCCTATAAATCTTCCCCTCCCCCGTCCCTACACAGTATACGTAAAATTGAAAGCTAAATTTAATAAAACATACTACGACAAGTCTAGACGTCCACATAAAACGTGATTTGCGTGTCTACTTACGTTGTAAAACGAATTTCAGAAGGTCTACAAGTACAGAACCGTAAAGTATTGCGGAAAAGTTATTATCAAGTAATCTGTTCTTGTATTAACGCGATCTTGAAATAATCTTAACCTCCCCCCACCCCCACCCCTCCCCCACCCCCGGAAACCCTAATATCCCCCCCCCCCTGGGGGAGGGGAGAGAATTCCCACTCCTGTTGTGAACCACTATTGTAGGGTAAACATGGCGAATCTACTTCGTGCTATATTTCCCGTTCGAATCAATTCTCCACTAGCAGAGCGAGTTAACAATTGGGTAAAAACTTAGCAGGTTTGGAAAGTACACTTGTTTCGTGAGTTCTCTACCAAACCACGCTAATAATAATGGCATAGTCAATTCTGCCACAGTTATCCAATACTCATTCATTAGACGGTCGTCTTTCACAATACCGAACAGATGGGGGGTCTGGTGTAGCGCAATTGCTAGCATACTTTATTGCGAGCCCCGTGAACACGAGTTCGAACCTTCAACGAGACGGATTGCTTTACACTGACCTGGAATTCCAACTCGACAAGGTAGACCCATACTTAAAAACGTACATGTCCTTAGATGTAAACGCGGCCGGTCTGATATGGACCTGGGGGTGCCGAGTGGTCTCCAGAAATATGGAAACAGCACCATATACCCAAACACATCAAAGCGTGTAATAAGGTACTTGTCGGTACTTGTTAGAGAACAGTCGAGTACCTATTATTACGAGACGGTGCATCGAAGCGGCTCCGTGACTAACAGAAGGTAAGGTAAACAGATGAATACTTTCAAGTGGTTATCTTGGAATCATATGCATAACTGCAGTGTGTACATACACAAGTTGTTTGGTGGCTAGAATTCAACAGACACGCCAGTGGCAATATTTCGTTACCCCTTTTAGGAAGTTTGTTGCGTTTTTTTTTTCCTCCCAAGGGCATTGGGTTGGACTCTACTGACCATGAACTGCCTAAATCCCTTGGAGGAAACATGACCAGCCCAGGCCTAATCCCAGTCAGTCCCTACGCTCCGTGCTGAATCACGATCTGGTTACATCCAGGTATGTCTTTCCGCAGGTATAAAGTTCCAGTATCGTCCTGGTCTCTGCTTTGAAGCAGGAAAGAGCTTTGCAAAATGGTCCCCGTGGAGAAGGTACTTTTGGACTAAATCGGGAGGAAAGCCTCTGCATCAATCTCACACCGGTAGATGCAAGCCCCTTTAGGGTTCAGACAACCTCAACCGATGTGCATCCAGAAGATTCGCAACCAACCAATCAATCCAACAGCATGACAGAGACAATAGGAATCAGAGCGCAAACCGGTTCCAAAGATGCAGTACTGAAGTCGGGTATGTCGATCAACTATCGAACCTTCTCTGTAAACGGACAATACATACATTATCCTGTTTCAGCATGAACAAAGAAGATGACATTAACGGTGCATCACTAAATCCACACATATTCGAGCTTTCTTTGTGAGCTAGTACAATCATGGTTATTTAAATGCAGGCGTTCGTACAGATCAGGCTTCAAAATCAAAGCAACTGTTGCACGAGCCAGGTTTAATATTAAATTATTGTCAATGTACGCTCAATCAGCTTTGCAACAGATGTCTGAGCCGGGACGCGGCTCAAGGTCACGTATCACAAGCCAGAAAGAAGAAATAACTCCCACCACACCCCACTCGACTGTTTCCCCGGTGGTGCTGATGTGAACTGTGTTATACTCTAAATACGTAACCAAAATACTCCTACATAAATTGTTTCAAGAGGGATCTGAACAGGAAAACTCGTCGTGCCATAAGATGACTTAGATACGGTCATATTAACATTCCAGTTATGATCCCCTGTCGTATATTATTTACTAAGTATAACATTATTACTTCAATAAAAAATAAGGGAAGGGAGGGTCGATACACTCAGAGGTTTTCAAAGTGGACAGATCAGTCGACCAGCCTTGTGAAGGTAAATATACCAAAGCGAATTGTTCGATTCCGCTATGGGCGTAATGTGTATGTATGTGAGTGGTAAGCGTATAGCGTAGGCTGCAAGGAGCAACACCCGGGTAAATGATTGGGAACCCATGATCTAACAAGATACGGGTTTTATTGGAAGCAGTAGTTTGTAGTTTGATACTACGGTGCAGTTAGGTAACTATATATCGACGGGACAATCTGACACAGAGCGGCAAGGCAGGCAAGCAGAGTTGAAGATGTGATAAGCAAACAAACAGGAAGGCAGGCAAGTGGGCAATATTGGGTTTGTGGGCAGACATGAGGGCGGGTAGGTAGGGGGACAGACAGGCAGACGATGAGCATGCAGGCAATAATGTTAGGTGTGTTAGCAGACAGGCAGACGATGGGCATGCAGGCAATAATGTTAGGTGTGTTAGCAGACAGGCAGACGATGGGCATGCAGGCAATAATGTTAGGTGTATTAGCAGACAGGCAGACGATGAGCATGCAGGCAATAATGTTAGGTGTATTAGCAGACAGGCAGACGATGGGCATGCAGGCAATAATGTTAAGTGTATTAGCAGATAGGCATTCGATGGGCATGCAGGCAATAATGTTAGGTGTATTAGCAGACAGGCAGACGATGAGCATGCAGGCAATAATGTTAGGTGTATTAGCAGACAGGCAGACGATGGGCATGCAGGCAATAATGTTAGGTGTATTAGCAGACAGGCAGACGATGGGCATGCAGGCATTGCTGGATGTTTGGACAAGCAGATATGCAATGTTAGGTGCTGGCAGGCGGGAGGGCATGCAGGAGAGCAAGATTCTGATAAAGGTGGGTGTGTGGACAGCAGGGTATCAAAGTTGGGTGTGTGGACAGCAGGATATCAAAGTTGGGTGTGTGGACAGCAGGATATCAAAGTTGGGTGTGTGGATGGCAGGATATCAAAGTTTGTGTGGACAGCAGGATATCAAAGTTGGGTTGTGGACAGCAGGATATCAAAGTTTGTGTGGACAGCAGGATATCAAAGTTGGGTTGTGGACAGCAGGATATCAAAGTTTGTGTGGACAGCAGGATATCAAAGTTGGGTTGTGGACAGCAGGATATCAAAGTTTGTGTGGACAGCAGGATATCAAAGTTGGGTGTGTGGACAGCAGGATATCAAAGTTTGTGTGGACAGCAGGATATCAAAGTTGGGTGTGTGGACAGCAGGATATCAAAGTTTGTGTGGACAGCAGGATATCAAAGTTGGGTGTGTGGACAGCAGGATATCAAAGTTGAGTTCGTGGACGGCAGGATATCAAAGTTGGGTGTGTGGACGGTAGGATATCAAAGTTGGGTGTGTGTGCAGTCAGGAGGACAGGCAGGCAGACGGAGCAGGCATGTAGACAAAGTTGGGTGTGTGTGCAGTCAGGAGGACAGGCAGGCAGACGGAGCAGGCATGTAGACAAAGTTGGGTGTGTGTGCAGTCAGGAGGACAGGCAGGCAGACGGAGCAGGCATGTAGACAAAGTTGGGTGTGTGTGCAGTCAGGAGGACAGGCAGGCAGACGGAGCAGGCATGTAGACAAAGTTGGGTGTGTGTGCAGTCAGGAAGACAGGCAGGAAGACAGGCAGGAAGACAGGCAGGCAGACGGAGCAGGCATGCAGACAAAGCTGGGTGTGTAGGCAGCAGGCTATCAAAGTTGAGTGTAAGGGGTAGACAAGCAGACAATGTGGGAGGTGTCTGCTGGTAGACAAAATTAGAAATATGGGCTAACATGCGTGTTTGTAAAATAAGGTATATAACCAGGTAGATTGACACTTGGGCGTGTGGAAAGCATATAGGCAATGTTAGGTGTGTTAGCAGACAGACAGGCAGACAGGCAGGCAGGCAAACAGACTGGAGGGCAAAGTTTCAGGAAATCTGGCGTATCAGCAGGTAGACAGGCGCTCAGGTTGATCGATTGATAGGTCAAATATAATAGAAGAATATCAAATAGCTAAGGCAGGCAGATAGACCATACACAAAAACAGACTGACAAACAAACATGCATTTCAGTATGGTCTTAACTGCATTTAATATTATAGTACAGGTCTACTGACATCTGGAAAATGAAATCAATAAAAAGAGAAATGGACAAGTGTAATGAAAAAACATTTATTTTCCCCCCTCGTTCGCTGTTCTTTTTTTCTCACTCAGTACGAATATAAGTTTACAATGGAGTTACCATCTACTCTGTACGTTAAATCTTTCTTCAACTTAACATATGCAAAGTCAAAGTTCATTGGGCAAGTGACCAACACCATCCAAGGATTTCTGTCTATATTCCAGGGAAAGCCAATTTTATGACTTGGTGTGTCGAATCAGTTCATGGTTTTGATCTCACTGGGCAAGTCAAAGACACGAAAGACGCGCACTTTCGATACAGACAACTGGACTTTCAAGCTAAAACTAAGATGTGCTACATGTGTCAACGAAAGTATTCGCACGTCTTAGATTTAAGTTAAACAAATTACAATAGCTCTCGGATCTTTAATAAACTGTTAAACATCTGGAAGTCAAAGATACTCAACAAACACACGAAACTAAAAATCTTCAACTCTTGTTTGATTCCAGTGCTAACGTATGGATGTGAGAGTTGGAAATCAATGGTAGCTTTAGATAAGAAATTAGACAATTTTGAGAACAAATGTCTTAGAATTCTAAACCTCCACTGGACAGATTTCAGAATCAATACGCAAATAAGACAAAAGACTAAGCTAGATATTGTATCCAGCTTTATAAGAAAACGCCGTTGGAATTACATCGGCCATGTATTCAGAATGGACAAGGCAAGACTACCCTACCAAGCCCTCATATGGTCACCAGTAGGGAAAAGAAAACGGGGAAGACCAAGAGAGACCCTGCGTAGAACCATCATCAGAGACAGCTCATTCAATGGCCAAGTAAACATCCAAGATCTACCACATGTAGCAGCGAACTGCGAAACATGGGGAGCCATGACTTCTGCCCTATGCGCCGCCTAGGGCTCAAGAGGAAAGACTAACTTAACTTGAATCTTGGTGTTCTTGGTCGATTTACTGGATGGCATTGCTCAATGTCACCGTCTTAGAGAATCTAGTATCGTGTTTCTCTGTCTGCCTCTGCCACCTCTAATACAGGATGCCTGAACAGTCTCACTGCACCCTGTATGTAGAACGAATTTGAAAAATGGAATACATGACGTCATCAAAAAGTGTCCCACAGTCCATCATGAAGCAATATGTAGAGAATGTGTGTCGTAAGCTGGAGTAACTCTTTCCACTCCAAACATAATGGTGTTAACTGAAGAAAAACATCATATGGTTGAACAAATGTTTCGAAAGGACGGTCGATACACATGGAAATAACAGACACGCTGCAGAAGAAATTTTACTATATGAAGAGACGTATACAGTCAAGTTTTGAAGCCCGTGGTGGACATTTCTAACACCTGTTGTAATGAATACTTCATTGGTATTTTCCATCATCCCCAAAACAGCATAGACCATAGCAGTAACTACTGTAACTATAGTGTGTATTTTTAATGGCTGGGATTTTTGAAAATATTGCTGTTCCAAGTTTTGTATTTACCTTCTATGTTGCATGAATTCCACGGAGGAACGGCAATATTTTCAAACACCCCAAAGTCATTAAAAATACACCCTTTATTTTAATGAATTGTTCAGCACATGTTTGATGACGACAAGTACATTTTTTTTTTTTCAAATTAGTTCTACATACGAAGTGTAGTGAGACTTTACAAACACCCGGTATTTCGTAGCCACGGTTTTTTCTTCTTCAATGTTTCAGTTTCATTAGGAAGCCCTGGTAACTTGTGTCCAACAAGCTTGCCAGCCGGCCGGTAGTCACCTGTTCGAATTAATATCGTTACGGGAATTTTTTTTTTTTTTTTTTTAACTAACCTGGTTGACCCAGCCTGAAATGGTTACCAGAAAATGTATTGCGAAATATTCATCACATGACCCATTGTGTTCCAACTATGAGAAATATTTATCACATGACCCATTGTGTTCCAACTATGAGAAATATTCATCACATGACCCATTGTGTTCCAACTATGAGAAATATTCATCACATGACCCATTGTGTTCCAACTATGAGAAATATTCATCTCATGACCCAGTGTGTTCCAACTATGAGAAATAATCACATGACCCATTGTGTTCCAACTATGAGAAATATTCATCACATGACCCATTGTGTTCCAACTATGAGAAATAATCATCACATGACCCACTGTGTTTCAACTATGAGAAAAATTCATCACATGACCCATTGTGTTCCAACTATGAGAAATATTCATCACATGACCCATTGTGTTCCAACTATGAGAAATATTCATCACATGACCCACTGTGTTCCAACTATGAGAAATATTCATCACATGACCCATTGTGTTCCAACTATGAGAAATATTCATCACATGACCCATTGTGTTCCAACTATGAGAAATATTCATCACATGACCCATTGTGTTCCAACTATGAGAAATATTCATCACATGACCCATTGTGTTCCAACTATGAGAAATATTCATCACATGACCCATTGTGTTCCAACTATGAGAAATATTCATCTCATGACCCAGTGTGTTCCAACTATGAGAAATATTCATCACATGACCCATTGTGTTCCAACTATGAGAAATATTCATCACATGACCCATTGTGTTCCAACTATGAGAAATATTCATCACATGACCCATTGTGTTCCAACTATGAGAAATATTCATCACATGACCCATTGTGTTCCAACTATGAGAAATATTCATCACATGACCCATTGTGTTCCAACTATGAGAAATATTCATCTCATGACCCAGTGTGTTCCAACTATGAGAAATATTCATCACATGACCCATTGTGTTCCAACTATGAGAAATATTCATCACATGACCCATTGTGTTCCAACTATGAGAAATATTCATCACATGACCCATTGTGTTCCAACTATGAGAAATATTCATCACATGACCCATTGTGTTCCAACTAAATTATGGGGCTAGCACAAGATACCCAACACACCTCTGTATGGACAAGAGTCCTTGACATTTTTTTTTTTTAAATAACGAAAACAAACCATATATAGTACGATTTATTGCCTAGCAAATTTCGCTGCATCTCGTCAGGTACTTACTGCAGATGTCACACAACGTAGAGTAAAATAACTAGATACATCGTCCAAGCTGAATTATATACATGTTCGCACAGTAATATCAATTGTTTACCATGGTAATTTTAAATCGACTATCATGTCTTTCATGGGAATTAAAAGAAATGACGAAAGAAATAAACAAGAGACACGTGCAATATTTAGGTCAGATTAAAAGGCATTAACACCATCTTCATCATATAGCAGGAAGATTGCGGAAGGTGCTCTCATCACGGCCCACCGAAAAGATTATCTTTCCCAGTTCGTATGTCTCATGTACACGGTGTATTTTTAATGACTGCAGATTTTTAAAATATTGCCGTTCCAAGTTTTGTATTTACCTATTATGTTGCATTGTGTTGCTTGAACTCCACAGTTAGGTAAATACAAAACTTGGAACAGCAATATTTTCAAACACTGCAGTCATTAAAAATACGCCCTGTATTTTCTGCCAAAAAGGCTCTGCAGTGGCATGTGTCCAGCGACATGCTGGTCCACCCCTGCTTTCTCTTCCAGGAACCATGCATTTTTTCTTTCCAAACCACAGCGACCGTTCATATGGCCAAAAATCTCACGTTTCGAGACATACTGTCTAGGAGTCAGTTTTCTTTTATGTTCACATCTTGTGGAATGTCAATAATGTCTTACATTTTGGTGCACGATTTTCTCAGAGATGTTCACAAAAATCACACTGAAGGAAAACAAACGAAGGCTGTTGATCAAGAATCAGAAAGCGATACAAGTGGGAGATAAAGAATGGGCGAACATTACTCTATCAGTGTTCAACCAGAGCGAGAGACAGACTTTTGGAGATCCACTACACACAAATTTAGTTGATTGCCTTACAATTTTGATTAAAAATAATTATAAGACTCAAACAACCTATGGTCTTTATGCTTATAGAAATGGTCACATGTCTCTCGATTTGGACATCGATGTCTTAAAACAGTCACTGGACACTCAGTTTGAAGTAAGATGTCTTTCTTAAATAACAGAAATAGTCATAGTACATTTAGTTAGAATTAAAATGTTTTGTAACAAAACAGAAATAAGTCACTGTACATTCAGGACGTTTTTCTTAAACAGAAATAGTCACAGGACTCTCAGTTTGAGTCTTTCTTAAACAGAAATAGTCACAGTACATTCAGTTTGAAGTCTTTCTTAAACAGAAATAGTCACAGTACATTCAGTTTGAAGTCTTTCTTAAACATGGTCAGTCACAGTACATTCTATTTAAAGATTTTCTTAAACAAATAGTCACACACACAATTAAGTTTGAAGGCTGTCTTAAACATAAATAGTCACAGTAGATTCAGATTTAAGTCTGTCTTAAACAGAAATAGTCACAGTACATTCAGTTTAAAGTCTGTCCTAAACAGAAATAGTCAAAGGACTCTCAGTTTGAAGTAACATGTCAAAACACAAAACACAGCCACACGACTGTCAGTTTGAAGTAAGATGTCAAAACACAACCAAAAGCCACACGACTCTCCGTTTGAAGTAAGATGTGTTATATTTTTTTTTCTCTCTCCGAGGTCAAATAAGCAGCTGGCCGAAATTTTTTTTTTTTTTTTAAATTAGAAAAACTACCCAAATGCATTACTCATATTTGGGTTTCTGTCATTGCAACAAAGTGTGTGCACTGCGCTGAGATTCTCCATGTGTGATCTATGGGAGGGGAAGGCAGTTACGGAGATATTCGTGTGCATTGAAAGTGATCCAAAACGACAACAAAGATGAAACCCACACCAAGATAGAAAACACAGAATCCAGGAAGCGAAAGCAGAAAAGAAACATCCGAACCGATCCGCTTCGTAGCCAAAATAAGAACAAAACAAACTCTCCACCATCTTTCAGCCAGCCTCTGTAGCGTTGGTTATGTTTGCGGTGGTTCGTGTGCAGGTTAAGTTTCTTTCGGTTATTGCGCCAATGTTAGCTGGCTTATCTATTTTGATGAGTTTATGCCTATGAGGTCAGCTGGGGTATTGGTCGGTGGGTTCTCCTTTGTGTCCGTCTCCTCTGGCGGTGTCTTTGGTCAGTGTTGGCTCCTGGATCGTCTGGTTTTGATAGGATGCAGTCCTTATAAGGACTCGTCCTTTGGTTGTTTTGTTGTTTTTTTTTTTGCTTTTTTCGTGTCTCGCCTGTGATCATGTATATAGTTTCGCCGTTTCTTCGGCGCTTCATTGTTGACGCTTTTTGTTAGGCTTATCGGTTTTCTTGTCGAAGCTGGCAGCTCATGTGTCGGGTTTCTGGTCGACAACTGGTTTACTTTACCCTTGAGTACATTGTTCATTGAGGATGAGTTGTTGGCTCCCGCTTGAGGTTTCTCATTGGTATTTGGCTTGGCTTCATCTTGCGGCTCCTCTGCAGTATTACGCTTGGTTTCTGCTGGTTTGTTTTTGGTTAATTCCCTTTCGACTTTTAGCAGTTCTTTCGGTCTTGATTGTTTGTAGAATTTCTTAATTTTCCCTTTTAATTTGTGACATGCGCTCCATCTCTTGCTGTATGCTGTGCTGGATTTCCTTCATGTCAGCCAGTAGCGTTTTTCGTTGTCGCTGGTTGGTGTTGGTGTCACAAGTTCCTTGACTTGCGTCTTCAGCTCGTCAATCTGGCCTTGGAGCTAAGCTTTCTTCAGATTGTGAGATGCCGGTGGCTGTCTCGCACCTCCGCAGTGTTTCCTTGTATGGTGTCTCTGAAGTAATAGCGGTGTTTAAGACGTCTCTATGTTTTTTGCAGGTTCGGACAGCCCAGGCATATTGTTCCGTGCTTGCCCAGGCAGTTGCCGCACTTTCTCTTGTCATCGGGCTTTCGGAAGTCCTTGTCCTGTTTGGCCAGCGGATATTCTTTGAATGCGTGGTTTTCGGCGCAGTATCGACAGATCTGTCTTGCTGCGGCATGATGTTCTCCTTTGGCCAGCCCTCTGGCACCGTGAGCATTGTGTGATTCTCGGGATGAATTGTTTTGGTTGTTGGGCTTTCGTGTTCATCAGCACTTAGATGGGCATCTCGCTGCCCTCTGTTGTCACCACCGCTAGAGTTGTAGGAGTCAGAGTATGTCAGAAATCGCTCCGCCTTCAAGTTTCGAATGTGGAGATTTTCCTGTTGTAGCTGCTTCAGGATCTGCTCATCTGTCAGCTCCACTTGGATACGCTCCATAACCCATCCGATCGTCTGTAAGTCGGTGTTCCCGACTCTGGTCTATTTCTCCTCTCTCTGCTTCTCGATAGTCTTGGCTCTTGTCTATGGTGGGTTGTCGTCGGTCTTCCTCGTGGTAGCTTTATTTGAGTTTATTGTAGGTTCTGGTTCTTTGCTGCAGCTCGCAGGCAGGTCTCGTCTTCTTTAAGGTCTTGGCGGCTTCCACGCTGCTTATCTTGTATGTCGGGTGTCTTCTGGTGTTAGTCTTGCAAGGTGCCATTTTCTCCCCTGTATCAGGTTTATTGAACAGTTTGGGTGACGTGTTCTCGATAGCGGTAAGCAGTTTCGAATGAAAGAAACACCATAAGGGCCCCAGATATAACACGTCAACAACTTAACAAGCTGAACGGGGCCTGAACATATTTTCCTTCACAACCAACCAACCAAACCAAACAATCACAAAATCAAGACATTTCTTATAGAGGGGTAATTATTTGTCGACCAGGCTACGAAATGATTGAGACAAAAAAGTAGCACTACCGGGATGACAAAGGGTGTAAAGGTTGGAGACACGGAGAAAACACTGCAATGCGGGCGAAGCAGCAAACGGTTAGCGGCGAGAGAAAAAAATGAAAACAATGGGAAACAGATGGGCGTGTAGAACCACGAACTTCCGTGCCGCCCGATATAGCACATGGCATGAGATAACAGCTTGATTGTACTATGTATTATTTATTATTATTGCTTCCGGCCCACATAACACTTGAATGGGCGTCCACTTTCGATACTGCAGGTGATTGATTCATCGTCATGGTGAACAGTTGCTGGGAATCAGTGCGTCATAAAATGGTTATCTGATATTGAAGTATTGAGGGGGGGGGGGGAGAGAAGAGAGGGGAGAGGAGAGAGAGAGCGAAAGAGAGAGAAATACACTGAATCCAATCCATCCGCATAAGGAGGTGATATAGTGTGAACTTACTTCCAAGTATTCCGCAGGCCTACAACAGAATGTCGGTGTCGGTGTCAAATATTGGTTTTTCTTCTTTTAATCTCACTGCACGCATCTATATCAGTATAACTTCGCCATATTAGACTTTAGCATGTATGTGAAACATGGACAATAAGTAGACGAGCCGAGAAACTAATGACAGTTTAAATGCGGTTGGAGTGGGAAATACAAAGAATACCATCCACGAATAGAAAAACGAATGAGACAGTTCCAGAAAAACATGAAACCAGTAAATTGATTAGAGATGTTAGACGTAGATATTCACGATTTTTTAAATGCACATTATGAGAAGAAAATGCACTATGAGAAGAAATAAACTTAAAAACTAAATTAGTTTAATTTAAATTAATTAATTTATTTAGTTTAATTTAGTCGGTGGATCAACATCACGGCACACGGGTGTGACCCATAAGTGCTCCGTTATCCTCCTAACTCAAACCTGAGTTTGGAGAAACTCAGCTCAGTGCACAAACTCCGTTGCACCGGTGAGGATCCTGAAATACTTTGGGTAGATTTTTAACTCGAAATTTTGCCAGGGCAGCGCCCTTAGGCTACTCTTTTTCGATTTCCAACTGCCAAGGGATTTTTTACGCTCGCAACAATACACACGGGCATCCGATCTCACAACCCAGAGACCAGGGGACATTTTATTACCAGAAGTCCACGTGGAAAAATCCCGGTCCTCAATGGGGCTTGAATCCGGGACCTCCAGCACTCGAGGCGGACACTATACACGAGACCACGCATCCCCCAGATGGATTGGATTCAGTGAAAACTAAATAACTGGTAAACTTACGGGAAAAGAGCAAGGGGAAGACGAGATAAATACCAGGTTGACTTGGTCAGACTATAATCGGGACAAAAACAGATAGGCCAATGATCTTGTGAGGTGGAGGACAATGACATATGCCTATCGGCCTGGCACATGATGGCCGTGATAGCTTTTCCTCCCATGTTATTCTGTCTATACCAAACACGTTTTTCATTTGCTTGCACGTATATACTATGCAACGAATAATAAGGTAGGATGGCAAGTTCTCTTACCAGCCATAACTCCCTGTCACAAAATTATACATTTTCCAGTACCCATGATACTACAGTCTGCGTTATGCTGATGACACTGCTTATACAGTAAATGCAAATTACCCTTTTCCACTACTTGAATATATTGAGTACATGGTGCTAGACCCTATTTTATTTACAAATCTGCTCTCCAGTAGTGATGTGGTCAATATCACACAGGCGCCTTTACTTCTTATAACCTTTAATGCTAGACACGTTAGGCTCGGTTGACATGGCAACCCAGATAAAGAGATAGAATAAGCCTGCCAACGACAGCATTCCAGCAGATGGACATTTTGTGTCAACTTGTTGCACATGAAAGTCCGACAACTAGGTTGTGGATGCTAAGCACCCTCCATATTACAATACGCTTGTAAATAATGGTTGCGGTGGTGGTGGTGCTTTGCTACTACTGCTGCTACTACTACTACTACTGCTGCTACTGCTGCTACTGCTACTACTACTGCTGCTATTATTTCCACTGCTGCTGCTATTACTACTGCTACTACTACTGCTGCTGCTACTACTGCTACTACTACTACTGCTACTACTACTGCTGCTGCTGCTACTACTACTATTACTGCTACTACTATTGTGACTACTGCTGCTGCTTCTTCTGCTACTACTACCACCACCACCAGTACTGCTACCGCCACTACTACTATTCCTCCATTTACCTCAGTGAAGTGTTGCGAGAAGATTCCATGATCTTGTATGCGCTCGTTCTGTTCCCTTTATAAGATGACTAGCTGACCCGGCCCGGCTTCGCCCAGTCCCTGGAGGGGATCTATCTATCTATCAGTCTGTCTGTCTGTCTGTCTGCTTGTTTGTCTGTCTGTCTGTCTGTCTGGCTGACCCGGCCCGGCTTCACCCAGTCCCTGGTGGGGAGCATCTCATTTAATTCATATAAGTAGTCATATAAGCTCCCGTTCCCGACTATATGTCTGTCTGTCTATCTGACCCGGCGTGGCTTCGCCCAGCTCCTGGCGGGGAGCGTCTCATTAAATTCACACAGTAATTTAAAAAATGTCCTTCCACACACCATCAATTATTTTTAATGAAAACTGTTTTTAATCACCTATATGACTGTAGATAACTTCTTTAAGCATAAAAAGATGAGTTACAATGTTATGCATTATACATTATTTTTATGAAAACTTTGAAAATGCCTTAAAGATTATATCATTATTTATTATAACTCATATGCCTGTAAATAAATATAGACGAAGAGTTTATAAATCTTTGAAAACGATGCAACAATATGACTATAAAGTATATAGAAATGTTATTAAAAGTTGTGCCCCTTGAAATAACTTTTCTAGAGTTAAGTCCCCTTGCTATATAGAAATTATAATGACAAATGAAATATTAAATTTTAGTGAGTAAGTAGCCGAAAAAAAACTAAAAACTATGACAGAAAGTTGCACAGGAATGAAAAGAAAACGTGTAGAAAATTACATCTCAATCGGATGGACGGTTCGCGAACGCATAAAGAACGGACATACATACAGTCTCTTTTATAGATATAGATATTAATTTTTCTAAGGCTGTTCACCATCACTCCATCTTTGGCGTGATCTTCCATTTTTTTAAAATGTCCGTTATATTTCTTCCATGTGGCTCTTTGAGGCAGATGGTAACAGGAAATTCTGGTGAGGTGACTAAAGCATTTAATCTATTCTTCTTGACTGAATGTTTAAAGATGGCGGCGTAAACATCACCGACGGCGATTTCGGGAGAATATTTCTGGATTTTATGTTTCAAATTGTAATGTAATGTGTTTACAATCATGTTTCTGAATTGTCAGAAAGCAGAATCTGAAGACCACAGTGGTGTGATTTCTAAGTAGAATGCAAAATCCCATAGTCGCTAGAAGACCAAAATATAAGTACTGCAAGAGACCATTTCACAGACATGTAATAATCCGCATTCATCATCATCATGTGCCATGCCGGTAAGCGTGGGCGGTCATGTTTTGCCATCTCACTCGATCACCAGAGTCGTTGATCAGTTCTGTGTTTGTCTCGACCATGCCACGAGGCCAAGCCATCCAGGTATTTGCTTCTAGGTCTTCCTCTTGGTCTGTTCCCTTCGATCTTACCAGTTGTCACCAAGTTCTCCAATTCATTTCTTCTCATAACATGCCCACAAAATTTTGACTGTCTGCGTCTAATATCTATAATCAGTTTACGATCTTCATTTGTTTCTTGAAGGACCTGTTCATTGGTCTTTCTTGCTGTCCATGGTATTCTTTGCATTTTCCTCAGAAACCACATTTCTACAGCCATCAGATGTTTTTCAGCTTGACTGCTCATTGTCCAAGCTTCACATCCATATAAAAGTACAGGTTCTATGTAGCACCTCAACACTTTTTCTCGTTTCAATTGACATCTTTTTATTGGTCAGTATGTTTTTCATCTTGCTAAAGGCTACCTTAGACATGGCGATTCTTGTTCTAATCTCTTCAAGGCATCTCCCATCAGATATTACTGTTCCGAGATAATTGTACCTATTCACTTGAAGAATATTCCCATTTACTTGTATATTACATTGTGGTATTTCGTTCTTCCTAGTGACGACCATAATCTGTCTTTTTACAATTTAATTCTAACCCTCGTTGTTCACTGTGTGTAACAACTGCATCTACTAAATGTTGCAGGTCCTGTTCATTGTCTGCAATCCGCATTAGGACCCCACAAAAAAGTCATTTTTTTCAGTCACTATAAGACGAGGCTCGATGTCTGTGCCCTAGGGGCTGCGGGCAGGGTTTCACAACCTCGACATACCGGGTTTGGAAGCAGGTCCATTTGTGTTGATTTTCACAATGGCATGAGATCGGCCGTTCACAAAGCAACGGCAAACTACTGAAAGTAAAATTACCTAAAAGACCACAGCAAACAAACATTGCTGGGGTTGACTGTGACATCCCGCAAAGGATATGAAACTAAGTTTCTATTAGACTAGCGTCTAGAGAAGATTGTGATACCGGAAAGTTCAGGAGTGTCAAGAGTTTGGACGACAGATGGAGAAAATGCTGGATGGTTTGACGGCAAGGAAAACGATCAGTGGTTAACTTAAGGACACAAATGAAATATCTCCATCGTCAACAGCGCTCGGCGTGGCACATGATCCATTTTACTTTACTAGGTCCATCCTGTAACAATACTGGCCGGGGAGGGGATGGGACTCTGCCACTATCAGGAATTGAACTTAACTCTGCTGATTTGGTAAACAAGGCGGCACCGTTCTTCCTTTGAAACGATATAAGATAGTTGAAGTCGGCTCTAGCCATCGTCAAAATGATTGAAATTAACAGCCCCACGTGGGTCATCTCGAACTATGACGCTTGACTGACTGCTCTTAACAATAACCCAGCTTGTGTTCTCGCTGCCTGGTCTACAACATTAAAGTATTCATTTCCCGTATTCTGGCGTGCCTGGATGGTTCAGCCCAGTTTAAGCAGGTTTACGTGTCAGTGCATTTCATTTGAATACGACTGAAAAACAAGAAGTGTGTGGCAGTTTTAGAAAATTCAGTTACATTTGGAAATGTGAATGTGTTTGTGTGTGCGTGCGTGCGTGCAGTATATCATAAGCCAGATATCCTGCCTCTGTTGCTATTATGTGTAAATTATCTAACATTTCGAATCCATCTACGTTGTCGCCTTCCTCTTCTTCAGTTGCGCTCTACACTTCCACCCATAGTTAGCTTTTCGAGACATTCATGTCGTTTTACACATCTAAGCTTTTTCATTTTCCTAAATATAATTTGACAAACCAATCTTCTTCAATATTGAATTGGATAGTTCTGTACGTTCTCTTGAATGTCTATTACGGTTCTGTAACACTTATATTGCAGTGGTCAACGTTGGTTTATTACGCTCGCACTTCCTGTGCGCTGACAGCGAAGTAGCGGGTTCGTTCCACACACCACTCAGACTTCAACGTTGATCAGAAATCAATGGCATGCCAGTGAACGTAACATTGCCAAGAACAATCAACACGTGATTGATAGCAGTATGGAATTTATTATTATTATTCAACACTTTTCCATGGCGCATATGTGCTTTCCAACTATTTTGTTGAAAGTCAGAAGCGTCACAACTGTGCGTTGTTACCGGACATACGCATGTTCCTAGAACTGACACTTGTGTTTTACCTTTTCCCATCCATACATGTTTTAATTACCTTAATTTTTGTAGAGCAATGTTTGCTCTTTGAATTTGTCACGGCGTATCCATCGCATGTCAGCAGTGAACCTAGATATTCAAAACTGCTCATTTTAATTTCTTGAAGTTGATAAATTTGTGTGTTGACATATTTGTTTTATCGGTTGTCACTTTTTTTTTTTTTTTTTTTGGTTTTGTTACACTGAGAAAAACATTTTGTCCTTGTACTTTAATGTTTATCGATTCCCATTTGTGGTTCAGTAATACTTTGTCGTCAATATACTAAAGTTCGCGCATTTCGATTTCTCCGACTACAAAGGGATCTAAAACTGCATGTATGAAAATATTGCACAGCCCGAGTAAATAAATGTGTTGTGTGTTTTAAGTGAGGTCAAACTAAATAAAGTTCGCTATAGCGAATTTGATAGTGAACTGCGTTGTTCATAACATATATAGACAACATATGTAAAGATACCAGCCAAGCAGAGACAGCAAGAATGCCGCATGACGAGAACACAGAAGAAGAACCATCTGCAAATCTAACCATTAGAGAACTCCTGTTTGCGGACGACCAAGCACTAATAGCAAAATCAGAAGCTGAATTACAAGACCACATGAATAGTCTAAACGAAATGTGTAGGGAACATAACATGAAAATTAGCACAAGCAAAACAGAGGTAATGACTATATCTAAAGAAGAACAAACAGCAACAATTCACCTAAACGAACATCCCTTGAAACAAGTAAAGAGCTTCAAGTACCTAGGAAGTATAATATCATCAAATGGCAGATCAGAAGACGAGATCGAAAATAGGTGCAATAAGGCAAATCAACTCATTGGACAAATGGCACCAATACTAAAGAACAAACATGTATCAATAACTACTAAGAAGGCACTTTACAACACAATCTTCCTACCAACTCTGTGCTACCAATGCCAAACCTGGACAATGACAGAAAAAGAGAAAAGAAAAATCACAACAACAGAAATGAGGTTTCTGAGAAGAATACTCAACGTATCAAGAAGAGATAAGATCAGAAATGAAGAAATCAGGACTAAAGTAGGGGTTAAAGCTGCTCTAGATTTTATTAGAAAGCAGCAAGTCAAATGGTTTGGCCATGCAAGTAGGCTACCAGTCAACAGCATGCCACAACAAGCAATGATGTACAGACCAGATGGAAACAGAGGAAGAGGCCGACCACGTAAACGTTGGATGGAAGGAATAACAGAATCCATGGGAATGTCGATATACGAAGCCCATAACCGGGCACTCTCACGAAGTTTATACTTCACCTCGACACCGCAAGGTACAAGAGGAACATGATGAGATGAGATGACTGCGTTGTTAATGCCATGAACTCGGTCGGACATATGTTCCACGCCTGGGCTCGTCGCTTGTCAAAGTGAGGGAACGAATGAATGAACGAACGAACGAACGAACATCTTTATTTTCAAAGGGTTACGAATTGGGCGCGCAGACCCGTCTGACATCCGCCTATTCCTCCTTGCTTAGGGGGGGGGGGGATGTGATGGCGCTATCATATCGCGGATCCATAGCAGAAAACTGCTTCAAGAAAATAAAACTAATGTGAAATGCCAGCCACCTGAGCTTGTCCTGGTAAATGACCCCCACATGTAGAGGTGTGATGCATACTTCAGGTTTCCTTTTGCCGTAGCCATTTATTTTCAAATAAATCAATACTCTGTCAAAGAGATACATCAAATGTGTGAATGGAGGAGTTAAAGTGGTAACTAGGGCAGAATATAGGACGCTAACTATGACAGAGTGGCTAACAGTTAACATGTGGATCGATTACCATGGATCGATTATGGTGGGTCGATTATGCTGGGTTGATTATGATTGGCTGACAACGATGGATATAGTTACCAACACAAATAAGCAATAACTGTCTGTGACTAAAATGGTACAGAAAACTTACGCGTTTTCGCTTCATATTCAGATACACTGTACAGTGAATATATAATGAGATCTACAGAAAATATGTCAGGGATCCTGGTTGGTTGACATAATAATAATTTACGTTATGCTGATGACATTGTCTTGATAGCAACAAGTCAGACGGATCAACGGGAAATACTGTAATAGATACAGTGGTTGTAGAAAGTGAAACAAAATAGGCTTAAGTTTGAATAATAGAAAGATAGAAGTCATCGTGATATCAAAGAAACAGACTGTGTCAAAGTATGCATTATAGTACAATACATTATATTAGGGCAAGTGCAGAAATTCAAATATCTATGAACATGGATAACATCACACGGAAGATGCATCACTGAGATAAAGAACAGAATAGGACAAGCAAAAACTACATTCCATAACACGAAGAACGTTTTGTGCAATGAATCAGTGTCCTTGAAAGTTAGAAAAAGAGATCTTGCATGTTACATAGAACCAGTTTTAACATACAGGCGAAAACATCCATAGAAGCCTTGGAGATGTGGTTTTATAGAAGATTGCTGAAAATTAATTGGACAGCCAAAATGAGCAATCAAGACGTTTTAACGAAAGCTGAGTCGCAAAGACAATTTATCACAAACATCAGAAATAGGCAGTCATCGTTTTTTTGGCCACGTTATGGAGAAGACAACAACTGGAACATGTGACAACCGGAAAGATTTGCGGAAAGAAAGATAGAGGAAAACAGCGTGAGAAGATTCTTGACAATCTTGTGTCACGGCACGGAAGGGCGTCAACACACGAATTGATCAATACCGTAGGAGATCATGATTTGTGGAAGGCGTGATCGCCTACGCCAGCCTGCAAGGCACTGGATGGTGATGATTCAGATACATAACGGTTGGTGGGTCACTTGGTACAGAATGCAGTGCTTAATTCCCAGGCTTACAACACAGACTTTGCCTGTTGGCCAAGTAATAACATTGGTTGTAAGCTGAATATACAAAGTGTCTGAGGAAATTAAATGTTTGAATATAATCTTTAATCAGCTATACCTCCCGTGTGTAAAGGGCGTCTATACGGGAAGCAAAATATTGTAATCTGTCATGCAAGAAGTAAGAGGCAACTGGTGCGGGTTATCGCGAAACCGGCTACCTCTGCCTGTTGATTACCACACCCCATACACAACTTTGGCTACAAAATCCAGCCAATCATGAATCAGTCAAACCAAGATTCATCTAAAGAAGTATGACGCGGTGTAAAGAAAGCAGAAAGGAATCTGGATCGCCGTCTTACCTCCTTTCGCCGACACGGAAAGGGCTGCAGGAGACAGGAAAGGATAAAAGGATTTGACAAGAGCTGACTGAGGGCCATGATTCACTGGAAGATATCAGGCAGAAGAAGAAGTGAGTAATCGATATAAGAGACATTACTTGATCATACGCATTCAGTTTACTTGCAACAGATGGTATTTTATATAATAAATATGGAGAGTATCACGAAAAGGGGTGCAGAGGGGTTGATATGTCAAGACGTCTTCACCTCCCCGCGAGCATTCTGGGCAGACACTCTGGCGAACGACTGGAAGGTCGAGCATGGTTATTGACGTCCGTGCCACAAGTTGTGGCAGATAATGTGCATTTGAGTACGTATTAGATCCGTGGAAACGTGTCCTGCTTAAAGGCCACAACATGAAATCACATGCAACCGTAACTAATGGGACTATGCATAAACTGATCAACCAAGTGCGACAGGAGCCGAGGCTTAAATGTTACGGTGTCAGCCTCAGGCTTAAAATGTACCGGGGTCGATCCCTGCATAGGGTTGGGAATCTTTCCAAGAACCAATGGTATCTAATGATATAACGCACATCCCTCTGATCTCTTGGGTAGTGAGATCGGATACCTGGACTTCTCGGATAAGGATGAATAACAGCTCAATGACCCTGAGAGCTATGCCGGCGGTAGCGTAGCTACCAGCAGGGCCTCCCAAGCCGGACAGGTCAAAGGGTAGAGAACAGACAAAGAGAAACACACTGGTCCTCCAGGTTGGGGGTTGAAGCGTGGAGTTAACATCCCCACCTTTGTAAACACTATTTTGTTACGAAACAGATACATAAGCCTCGAATTCGGACTTACTTATTTGGACAACGACCTCGGAACGTTAAAGGACTCTTGAGTTTTGGAACATGGAATGTACGGACACTATCGAGCTGGGGCGGCTGAAGAACTAACCAGGGAGCTGGTTGAATGTCAAATGGATATAACAGCAATTCAAGAAATAAGGTGGCCAGGAGAGGGTACGTTAAAGCAAAATGGAATGATTGTAATATATAGAGGAAACACCCAAAATAAACATGAATTAGGAACAGGTTTTGTCATCAAAAATGATTTATGGGGGGGACGTTCTAAACTATAAAGCTGTTAATGACAGAATTAGTAAATTACGAATAAAAGGTAAATGGAAAAATATAACGATGATTAATGTACCTGCACCTATTGAAGAGAAAGAAGATGACGTTAAAGAAGACGTTTATAATGATTTGGAAGATGTCATAGAAGAAACCCCCAAACAGGACATCCTGATTGTGCTGGGAGACTTCAATGCAAAAATAGGTAGAGAGCAAACTCATAAAAAAGTGGCCGGTATGGAAAGCCTACATACAACTTCAAATGATAATGGATGGAGAATCATCAACCTGGCAGAAGCCAAAGAACTGCAGATTAGCAGTACTAGACTACAAAGAAAGGATATACTCAAACAAACTTGGAAATCATGTGACAAGAGAACCTATAATCAAATAGATCACATTTTAATTAACAACAGAAATGCATCAAACATACAAGGTAGAAGTTATAGAGGAGCTGAGTGCCACAGCGACCACTTCCTCGTTGGAGCAAAATTTAAAATAAAACATAAGAGCGCTTTCTATATTAAATTACAAAGATTACACCCAACATATAACAGAAAAACTACAAGAAATTACAGTCAAAGAGAAATTTACAGATGAAATAAAATGTAAACTTGAAACTCTGCAAAACCCTTTGGAGAAAAGCGTTGACCAAACTTGGTTGAACATCAAGAATACAATTCAATCTACCGCAGAAGAATGTCTCGGTGTGTTAACCACACATAGAAAGAACGGATGGTTCAATCAAAAATGTAAAGAAGCAGTCATTAGGAAAAAGAATGCCAGACATTTATGGTTAAATGACAACAACATCCAAAAGGAAGATCAATATAGAAATGAATGTAAAGAGGCTACAAAAATAGTTCGACAGCAGAAGCGAGAATATATGAGTAATGTAATCAAAGATATGGAAACTAATCACCAGAAAAACGAATCCAGAAAGTTTTTTAAAGAACTGAAGTCAATGAAACGAGGGCACCAACACAACACATATGGTTTAAAAGACAAAAATGGGAATATGATACATACCAATGAGGAAATGTGCAACACATGGAAAGAATATTTTGTTGAATTACTAAATTGTGAAGCTCCAAGTAACACTTTCCCACAGGAAGAGGTTCTAACGTGTGAACCACAAATGGAAGAACCTGCATTTGAAGAAATCCAATATGTAATCACACGACTTAAAAACAATAAGGCAACTGGGGCTGATGGAATTGCTGCATAATTTATAAAGGCAGGTGGCCATGCATTACATCTAAAGCTATACGAACTAATAATAAAAATCTGGAGGACAGAAGAATTACCCCATGACTGGAAAGAGTCATTATTGATACCTATCTTTAAGAAAGGAGACAAGTTCCAATGTGGAAATTATAGAGGAATATCACTACTGCCCACAAGCTATAAGATACTATCCGCAGTATTACTAAATAGACTAAAACCATATTCAGAAGACATATAAGGTGACTACCAGGCGGGTTTTAGACAAAACAGATCAACAATAGATCAGATATTTATCTTACGACAAATAGCCGAGAAAAATTGGGAATATAAAAGAGATCTCTACAACATTTTTGTGGATTTTAAAAAGGCTTATGATAGTGTCCAGGGGAATAGTCTATGGAATGCTATGCAGGAATTTGGAATACCAAGGAAGTTAATCAACATGAGCAGACTATGCATGGAAGATACTTATAATATAGTAACATATAAAAGCAGGAAATCAGACCCTTTCCAAATAACATCTGGCTTGAAACGGTGATGCACTATCGCCGCTACTCTTCAATCTGGCTCTAGAGAAAGTTGTAAGAAAGATAAAGGAGGAATGTGATATTGGAGAAACATCCAAGCTGCTTGGTTATGCAGATGATATAGATATTATAGGGGAAAATGAACAAAAGACATTAGAAATATTGACTCACTTAAAGGAAAAAGCCCAACAGATGGGGCTGGTTATCAACCATGATAAGACAGAATATATGATAATTTCAAGAGAAGGAATGGCTAAAAACTATGGCCACATACAAATAGATAATATGACCATTAAAAGAACGGAAACATACAAATACCTGGGCACAATCTTCAACTGCTCCAACATCATAAGGGAAGAAATACAGACTAGAATCAATTCTGGAAATAAGATATACTATGCACTACAACATCTACTAACATCAAATGCGCTATCTCGTAACACCAAAATCACAATATACAAAACACTGATCAGACCAGTTGTGCTGTATGACTGAAACCTGAAGTACAAGGGAATGGAGACGAAGCCTTGTTACAAACCTCGAGAACAAAGTTTTAAGACGCATCTTAGGACCCATTAGGGATACACAAAGTGGAGAGTGGAAAAGAAGAAGTAACAAAGACATTTATGATCTGTTTAAGTCCCCGCTAATCACTTGTACATATATATATATATATATATATATATATATATATATATATATATATATATATATATATATATATATATATATATAACCTACAAACACTTGGAAACAACGACTGGCAAGAGAAGGTCAACCAGAAAGACGAATGGAGACGGATTATATCTGCAGCAAAGAACCTCAATGGCCCGGAGGAGGAGGAGGAGGAGGAGGAGGAGGAGGAGGAAGAAGAAGAGGAAGCATACTCACGGGTAGAAATAGCCCGTTATCTTGGATGGATTCTGTGTAGAGGAAGTAAATGTACGCAAGTGCTTGCCGACGTCGGACACAGAGACTTCCAAAGAAGGGAGGAGAAGGAGAGGAAGAAGAAACGCAACAACTATGATGGGAACTGTACAGGGACTGATCAAACCCACTGTCAGGCTTCACTTTGTTTAATAAAATAGACACATGCTTTGAGATACATAATGCTTGTCGTCCTACATTCACTGGTCTGATGTCTCTATATACATCTAAGATAACATAACCTGTTAACGGTGATCTGATCGCCAACTTCTGTAATTTAACATTTAACCATGTCGATCTTCTCTGGGGTTTTCTCATATACACTACCCTTGTCTGCCAGTTTCCACCTCCTTTCGCGCTGCTAGTCAGTCATAAAAACTCCGCTGCGGAGCAAACACGTCAGAAGAGTACCTTCTTCTTCAAATGTTTCTGCCCATTACACTCTTGACACTCTCTATAGGGGCGAATCCCGTCCGGGTAATGACTCCGGGCGTCTTTCCCCTGCCGTGGAGAAGTTCAGTCACATTCGTTATCCCTGTTGTGCTTGTCCCTTTGCTGTTACCATGTCCACTCTCAATCCTTCCCTCCCTCGGTGAGGAGAGTTCGTGCAGCCTGTGCTTGCCCCTTAGCACGTGTGGTCATGGGGGGCCAGCTTCTTTCCCAGTCACGGTGTCTATCTCCCCCCATTCTACAAATACAGTCGTGTCCATCCCGCTATGCGGAACTATCTGATTAAGCCGCCGTGGCTTAACGCTTAGAGTTGTAACGCTAGCTCTAAATCGGCCACGAACTGGCACGACTTCGCTCAAAACTCTATAGAAACCTGTTCCGTTGTTAATGTCGCGTTATATGTATCATACCATATAAGTAAGTATGTTTGATAACAGTGTGCCGATGGACTTGGAAATCTCCGTCGCAATTTAAATGTGCGTGTCGTAACTGTTATATGCTCTGATAAAGTCTGACCTTATAAACTCGAGACCTAGTAAAAGATAGATTGTTAAATTGCCGACGTACAGTAGCTTCGGCGTCTAATTACCGTTAACTTGTATTTTCAAATTATCCACGTACGAAAGCATCAGTGTCAAATTGCCTTATCGTATAGTGTCATTACTTGTTGCCAGTGGGTTATTGTCTCGATGTTTTTTGCCATTATCTTTTGTCTAAAGATAATTGCATATCCTTAGTAAACACCAGCATATTTGGTTGTTTGAGATTTCTTGCAAGTTTACATTCAGTAGTTTGCCATTACTTTCTGAACGGCTGACATTCATACCACTGTATGAAAGCCAACGCATCGCGGTCTGCTTCCGAATCGCCCGCAACTGTTTCGAACACAATTTTCGGGATTGCGAATTGCATTCGTTCCCTGTTCGCCACGGTGTCTTTTGTCTCAATAAATCAGGTGCCGTGTCCACAATGAACTTCTTTTGTCTACTAACTGTTAATATATTTATTACTGCTTTTCTATTAGTGGAAGCAATCGTCGTTGCACTTCGCGGGGCGCGGCGTTCCCACTGGTGACTCTGGATAACTTTGTGCTGATCGCATGGCCTTACGTGTCGGCGACGCATCTTTCAAATGTCCGATATCAAATGTCGGTGGTACGTGACATGCCTACCATGTTTGTAACGGGTAACGGGGAATCAGGGTTCGATTCCGGAGATGGAGCATGAGAAACGGCTACCACATCCAAGGAAGGCAGCAGCATGCAACTTACCCACTCCCGGCAAGGGGATGTAGTGACGGAAAATAATACGGGACTCTATCGAGGCCCCGTAATTGGAATGAGTACACTTTAAACCCTTTAACGAGGATCTATTGGAGGGTTTCTGTTGTCGTTTCTTTACTTATTCAGTCAATATGGAGATTTGTCCGCAACAGACGAGCAATATCTCCGGCGGGCCTTTTCCCGTTGGTCGCGGGATCCGCACGAGACAGGCGGGGAGTCTGACGGTAGTACACGCGTACACAGGTCCAGACACTTGCGATTGACAGGTGTACGTGCCCAGTGGTCCGCGCGTATACGACCCTTACCTGCGGGGTTTGGCTGAACGCCTCTAAGTCAAGTCCCAAAGGTTTAGGGTCTGGCCGCCGCTCGTCTCCTGCTCGTGGGGGAAAGGTCTCGGAGGTTTGACGCTGAGCCGCCAGCGTCTGCAGCCTACCTTGTTCCAGACGTATTGGTTATCCATTCCTCTGGAATAAACAAGACAAAACCAGAGGCAACCTGTTTGGGCACCACATGTTCTCTGAAGTTCTGCCCAGGCATTGTGAGATGGCATTTTGGCCAAATTCCAATCCACATACTTTGGTCTGTCAAGACTGCAAGGTGCCACTCATTAGTGAAAGTGGCTATAGAGCAGTGGCTTGACGCTAGCCTATCGGCCCAGTGTAACATTTATCCAGAGTTTGAGCATTTCATTATCAACAGACTCCAAGAAATCACTCAGTGTGAGCTAACCAGCGATATATACATACATGTGTGTATTTTAATAGTTGCACCTTTTCATATTCCAGTCCGCTGCGGGTATTTTATTGTTTGACTCATCCTACACATTACAGTAAGTTTAGCGCAAGTAGATCCGACAAAGTTTCGAAAATTAAAAAGTAAGATTATAATGAGTTATGGAAATTCTTAAATCAAACGTGTTTTCATGAATAATGTATAAAGGGTACAAACGGACTCATTTTACATTATAAATTATAATTTAATATTTGTAATGCACATATAGCGCTATATTTATTAATTTCAGACATGTAATACATATATCGCACCATCTGTAGTCACACACAAACATAATCCGCATTTCGCGCCTCTTTTACTCAGCAGCAGAAGTTGATAGTTTTCCAAAACCAATAATCCGTCCACATTATTTTCCTACCATACCACACTCCACGTTAAGTGCATGTGTTACCATACCACACGCCATGTACGTGAAGTGTTGTTACCATACTGCGCCACGTGAAGTGTAAAGATATACCATACCACTTGAAGTGTATTGTTACCATATTACACGCCATGCCAAGTGCATATGCTTCGGCCCAGAATACCAATTAAGTTAGTTGCATATCCTTTACAGGATATCACAGTCAACCCCAGCATTTTTTAATGATTTCTTGACAAGTTTACGTTCAGTAGTTTGTCATTGCTTTCTGAACGACCGGCACTCATACCATTATATGGAAACCAACGCTAGGCGGTCTGCTTCCAAATCGTGCACAGCTGTGTTTCGAACGTGACATGTAGGATTACGAGTTGCATTCGTAACACCTTCGCCACAGGGCCGGCCCAGAATACTAGACGCCAGAATTGTCTAAATGTCCACACAAAATGGCTCCTTTTTCTAACATTACACCATTGAAAAGTAGGATGCATTTGTTTCCACAAGTGAATACAGTATTGGGTTTTGGCTAAATCCAGGAAATCGATAACTAATGTGAGAAAAGACAAAGCGATATAAGCAGACACAGAACATTAAAAATAGCCATTGAAAACATACCAATGTCAATCTTCTTCCTTCTTAGGTTGTTACTGTATTGGTCACCAACCGGGTCGTTTGTCACAGCTACGCTGTGGTTCTGCCGTTTTTAGAACGACAAGCCTGACCTCCTCCGGGCACTTGTTTTCCGGGTTAGCTTTCCCTGATAGCTTACATCGAACATTAACTGTCTCAGCGTGTAACTGTGTCCGATCTAACCACAGGTGTGCGTCCCATTGTGTCCATCCAAATCAGCCGCATGTATACTTTTTTGCCAGTAAGTGTCTCTTAAGAATGCGCCACGGAAAGACAGAAGGAGATGGCCAGTGTAAAACAGTCATAACATCTGATGGGGGATGCCTTGGAGAGATTAGAACAAGAATTGGCAAGGGTAGCCTTTTACAAGATGGAAAACATTCTGACCTATAAAAAGATGTCAATTGCAACGTGAATAAGAGTGTTGAAGTGCTACATAGAGCATGTACTGTTGTATGGATGTGAAACGTGGACAATGAGCAGACAATCCGAAAAACTAATGGCAGTGGAAATGTTTAAGAAAATGCAAAGAATACCATGGATGGACAGCAAAACTAATGAATAAATCCTCCAAGAAACAAATGAAAACCGTTGATTAGAGAAAAACGTAGACAATATTTCTGACACATTATGAGAAGAAATAAATTGGAGAACTTGGTGACAACTGGCAAGATTGAGGGGAAGAGAACAAGGGGAAGGCAGAGAAATAGATATCTGGATCCCCTCTGCTGTGTGTCCACCGTGACGAGGTAGAGATACTGACAAAAGAGGAGATAAAGTGGAGGACTGGGAAATAGACTCAATTCTCCATCTACTCAACAAAGCGGATGACACACCAAGCTTCTACTCCAGAAGATGGTTTACCACTTCTACTCCAGACTTAGCTTTCTGCACAGGAGACATCCTCCACAAAATCGATCGCCATGTGCTGGACCAATTAGCAGGTAGTGACCACAGACCAATCAAGCTTGTAATGAATATGGAGTATATTCCACAGGAGCAAAAGCCCTTGCCCCGCTGGAATTACAAATATTTGCAGATTGGGACAGATTTGCCATACTAACAGACAAATATTGTGAAAACATAAATACACGATATGGCAACATGAAGCAAATGGTGGAAAGTCTAAACAGAGCAATAATACAGGCGGCCACTGAGTCTATTCCTAGAGGAGCTAGGAAAAAATTACAAACCATACTGGACTGAAGAACTACAAATTTTGGAGGACAAAGTTGATGCCAGGAAGACAGCAGAGAGAGAACAAACAACTGAAGCGAACATCTCTCTCAAAGCCATCTCAGCAAAATATAAAAGAACAGTAAATCAAACAACAAGAGACTGTTGGAGGGAAAAAACAGAAAACCTGAACTTTGACAGGGATGGAAACAAACTATGGAAACTAGTGAAAGCCATGAACAATGAAGGACCTAGAAACAAATAACAATTAAACAAGGAAATGCCTTGCTTAAAGGAAAAAAGGCTGCAAATGCACCAATGGAACACTATGCCAGTGCAAACCACATTGATATTACAACCGAACAGAAGAAAGCAATCAAAGAAACAGATACATCATAGTAATACAGAGACAGTAGCAGAATATATGATGGCAAATCTAACAATGGAAGAAATGGAACAGGCAATGAATACCCTAAAAAAAGAAGAAATCACCAGGAAAGGATGGAATCACAAATGAAATGCTAATAAGACTGGACAGTAAGGCAAAAAAGAAACTACTAGCAGTCCTAAATTACAGCTGGAAGAGAGGAATAGTCCCACAGGCATGGAAGGAAGCTATACTAATACCAGTCCCAAAGAAAGGAAAAGACCTGGAAGAACCAAATGGATACCGACCTATCAGTCTACTTAGCTGTGTATGAAAATTAATGGAACGCATTATCAATGGCAGGCTAACATGGCACCTGTAACAAATCAAACTCTTAACACCACACCAAGCAGTATTCAGAAAGTACAGATCCACTGAAGATCAAATAACCTATATAGCTCAGGAAATAGAGGATGCCTTCCAAGAGAAAAAACACACACTAGTGGTCTGGATAGATTTAGAAAAAGAATTTGATAAATTATGGAAGGAAGGACAAAGTAAAACTGCAAAAAAATGCATGTTTGTGGGAAAATGTATGAATGAATCAGCCACTACCTTGAGAACAGAACTGCCAGGACAAAAGTACAAGGACAAACCAGCAAAATAATGATGATGGAGCAAGGTGTCCCCCAAGGAGGAGTTCTTTCACCAACATTATTCCTAGCATATATAAATGACATCACAGAAAATTTTCCAGCCAGAGTACACAAATCCTCCTTTGCAGATGACCTAGCCATATGGACATCTGAAGAATATATTAGTACAGCTAACAGCAGAATACAGCAAGCCTTAGTAGCACTAGAGGACTGGTCAAAATCATGGCTGGTGAAGATAAGTGAGGAGAAAACAACATGCACAGTGTTCTCCCTCTCAAATAAAACTCAGCAACCTTAGCTGGTATTGAATGGAAAAATTTTGCGCCATGAAGAAAATCCAAACTATCTGGGAGTCACCTTTGATCGTCGCCTGACATGGAAGACACAGGTTGAGAAAAATCGAACAAGAGCAAGGCAAAGAATGGCAATCATGAAAAAGCTTGCTGGTACAACGTGGGGAGCAGATGAGAAAGTTCTCACGAAGTTATATACTGGACGGGTGAGGCCAGTACTGGAATATGGCATTGCAGCTTGGGCAACAGCAGCTAAGTCAAACTAACAAAATAAGTAGAGTCCAAAATCAAAGAATGCGAATCATAACTGGAAGCCTGAAGACAACACCTGTTAATGAATTATAAAATATCACTTGTTTACAACCAATGCAGGATAGAAGAGATAGCAGAGCCCAGCAACAAGCTGAAAAATTTAGAAGATTGACAGACCACCCCATGTATAGCAGGTTTAATGGTTTTGGAAAGGGAAGACTGAAGCGTAGCAATTTTGTAGCAACTGTAAAACAAAAGATTAGGGCAGATCCTATACTTAACATATAAACGGTAAAACCCATTTACAATGCAGACAAGTTCCCAGCTTGGAGACAGCAGCAACAGCCTGAGATGATCAAAAACATTCCTGGTATTGAGAAAAAGAACACTCAGAATGAAACCGAAAGAAGAAAAATAACCCTAAACTACATAAAAGAACATTACCCAAGCAGCAATTGGACCCATGCATATACAGATGGATCAGCCAAAAATTCAATAGAAAATGGAGGAGGCGGAATTCTCCTCAATTTAAAAAATGGAATGGGAAAAAAAAACAGTCAGTGGCAACTGGAAAATTTTCAAGTAACTTCAAAGCGGAGGTAGAGGCTTTGAAAACTGCAGCAGAAGTGCTCTTGGTGGAGGAAAATAAAGAGAAGCAAATAGCTATCTTCACAGATGCAAAGTCAGCTGTCTCAATACTGAAGAGCAAAAACAGCACAGAACTAGCTGACCTAAGAGCAGCACTCCATGGTCTATGCCAAAAATCCCAAAAAGTAATACAGTGGATCCCATCACATTGCAGTATACCTGGAAATGAAGAGGCTGACAGACTAGCAAAAGAGAGTGGACGACTACCACAGCCTGACATAGACATAACCTATAATGAGGCAAAGAGGTTTATAAAAAGCACTTATAGAGCCAAATGAGAATCAGAACATCCAGGCCACCGGAAGGATGATGCATATTACAAACTCGACCGAAGAGAACAAGTAGCAATCTTCAGACTCCGCACAGGACATAACAGGCTGAAATACCACTTGTTCAATAAACTAAAGATAGGAGATACCGATGAATGTAATTGTGGAACTGGTAAAATGACAGCAAAACATTTGCTGCAGGATTGCCCAATATATGCAGAACAGAATGATATTTTGGCCCACACCTGCTTCATTTGAGGACAAGCTCTATGGAGATATCAACAAGCTCAAGTTGACCGCAGCTTACTTTAACTACATTCAGGTTGACATTTAAAGGTGCATGAAGCAGTATTTAGACTGCCACACTTCATACCACAGGCATGTCGGTTACACAAGCCTCCCAGAGGCATGAAATGGAATATTGCTTGGATAGCAAATCCATTACGTGGAAAGTCCGAATCAAAAGCTCACCGTGTGGGCTTCATAAAAGGTGGAAAAAGTGTCCTAGTGACACGAAATGGAATATTGCTTGGATAGCAAATCCATTACGTGGAAAGTCCGAATCGAAAGCTCACTGTGTGGATGTCATCTACAGACTGCATTCTTCTGGCTTCCGGAAGAACAGCCTATGATGAACGGAAGGCCCAATATACGGAAGTGAGGCTAAGCAGCCATGTGCAGGACGTGACGATTCCTTTGGTGAGCCCAGTACTAGAGCGCTGTGTGTTGGCTCTGCAATTATGGAAGCCTCCTTGGATGGCGGGGAATGCCCTTGGTCTGCCCATGCCTTCCCTTGAGGGCTGACCAGGATGCCTTTGGCTGTTCTATATGGGCCAGCTGGGATGGGGGATAACACCACAACAGTGAAAGTCAAACGTCCCAAGAAACCCCGGGAAGGTTAACCCGGTCAACAAATGCCCGCAGAAGTCGGATGTGTCGGCCTAACGGCGCAAGAACGCAGCTCTGCTGTAAACAGGCACAACGCAATCACGTCCGGAAAAAAAAACTCACCGGATGAACGCAGAAGAAGAAGAAGATATCTGGATAGCTTGACCACATAGTATGGTCGATACAAGAACACAGATCTGATCCACGACTCTGGTGATCGTGTGATATAGCGAAGCATGACCGCCCACGCTTTATCGGCATGGCATATGATGTACAAAAGGTTCTGTTGCATCTGCATTTCTGCATACCATGAATGCGAAAAGAAAACCTGACAGATAAAGCTGTGTAGTTGTAGATATATCTGTATTTTACTAGGTTTTTATTAATCATCAACCTTTGCGGCGCCGCTCATGTTACTCCAACAATCATCTGTCATGGGTGTTCCTGGTAAGCTCAACTGGTGATTCTATTCCTGTCACTCTGCCATACCATCCAAAGTGTTCAGAATATGATAAACATTTGCCTTTAATCATTGAGTGTTTGGTGTATCAAGTATTCCTAACCTAGCCAGGCCAGAAACTAGGTGTCGTACACATTCTTAAACATTATGGGGGAATTTATTAAACAATATACAAACAAGTAGCCTGTACCTACTTCACACAATATGAACCAGAAGGCCACTGCTGAAAACACTGGGGTGTACAACTCAAACGAAAGGTTTTTTTTTTAAAAAAGGGACATTCAAACACTACATTAAACGAACATACAAGAAAGAACACACAACTTCAGACTTACGCTGTGCAGAAAAAAATCGCTGAGAACTAAGAAAGTGGACAACAATAACTACAACCTGTCGAGAATTCCCTAGACGGTGATGCTGTCATCTACACAGATGGGCCGGTCGTCCGATATGTGAGAAGCTCATGGGCCTTTACGGCTCGGGCCGGAGGGAGAATTGTGAAGGAGGACTCTGGTGCTTTCACTGAAACCACAAGTAGCCTGACTCTAGAAGTCATGGCAGTAAATAAAGCAATAACATGGCTCGAGACACAGACATTCACTAGGGCATGTTTCCTTAGCGACTCAATGAACATGCTCAAGAGGATAGAGGAGGGGTCGATCCGAAGAGAATGGTTGCTGCCTCTGGAGCGATCTCGGCTGGCAAAGATTAGTTTCATCTTCGTGCTAGGGCATGCGGGAGCACAAGGAAATGAACGGGCTGAAAAGCTCGCAGGTGAGGCTACGGTGGAGGGCGGACGCGCCATGGACCAGGCTGACATTCTGAATGCTCTACGAGAAGTAAGACTTTTGCGTGAACCAAGTGATGACTCTGAATCTACAACCATGGCCAGACTGCGAGAACAGCAAATTAAAAGAGGGGTGGCAAAACAAGAACGCAGGAAGCCAAAAAAAAATTGATAAACCAACACAGAACGTTAGCCGCTACACGCTGCGGGATTTGCTGAGGAGGGGATCCGAGCACTTATGGACTGAATGGTTCGATGTGCAATGAGGATGATCTTTCGACTAACTAACTAACTAACTACAACCAGAAATAGAATTCAAAGCATCTTGGTGATTTGGACTTCGCAGACGACATTGCACTCCTATACCATACACGTAATCAGATGCTGGATAAACTCATCACACTTGAGAGGTCAGAACAATTACGTCTAAAAATCCATAGAGGAAGAAAGATCATTAGATTAAATCAAGAAAATAATGCGATATCCCTTGGTGACACCGTTTTATGGGTGGAGTCTTAAACTTATTCGCGAAGCAATGTAAACAAAAATACGGGAATGGATAGAGCTATTCAAATAATATTAACGGCAAGAGCTATTCAAATAAGAATATTAAAGGCAAGTAAAGCTGCCATTGCGCAAGAAAATGTGTGGAATTCAAAGGAAGTTAAACTTAACACCAAACCTTGAATGTTTAAGTCCAATGTTAAATCGATATTACTGTGAAGGTCAGAAACATGGAAAACAACTAAAAGAATTAAAAATAAACTTCAAACATTCACTAATTGGTACCGACGCAGAATAGTGGGAATAAAAAGGTATGACTAAATCACCAATGTGGGGCTCATGGAGAGAACTAAACAAATCCAAATAAACCAAGAGGTGAAGAAACAACACCGGCGCTCAATAAGAAGCACACTGAGAAAACCTGAGGGTAATATAGACACTTCTGTCTGGAACTTACAAGGCAAACCTGAGGGTAATATAGACACTCCTGTCTGGAACTTTCAAGGGAAACCTGAGGGTAATATAGACACTCCTGTCTGGAACTTTCAAGGCAAACCTGAGGGTAATATAGACACTCCTGTCTGGAACTTTCAAGGGAAACCTGAGGGTAATATAGACACTCCTGTCTGGAACTTTCAAGGGAAACCTGAGGGTAATATAGACACTCCTGTCTGGAACTTTCAAGGCAAACCTGAGGGTAATATAGACACTCCTGTCTGGAACCTACAAGGCAAACCTGAGGGTAATATAGACACTCCTGTCTGGAACTTTCAAGGGAAACCTGAGGGTAATATAGACACTCCTGTCTGGAACTTTCAAGGCAAACCTGAGGGTAATATAGACACTCCTGTCTGGAACTTTCAAGGCAAACCTGAGGGTAATATAGACACTCCTGTCTGGAACCTGCAAGGCAAACCTGAGGGTAATATAGACACTCCTGTCTGGAACTTTCAAGGGAAACCTGAGGGTAATATAGACACTCCTGTCTGGAACCTACAAGGCAAACCTGAGGGTAATATAGACACTCCTGTCTGGAACTTTCAAGGGAAACCTGAGGGTAATATAGACACTCCTGTCTGGAACTTTCAAGGCAAACCTGAGGGTAATATAGACACTCCTGTCTGGAACCTGCAAGGCAAACCTGAGGGTAATATAACTAGACACTCGTGTCTGGAACTTACAAGGCAAACCTGAGGATAATATAGACACTCATATCTGGAACGTACAAGGCAAATCTGAGGGTAATATAACTAGAAACTCTTGTCTGGAACCTGCAAGGCAAACGAAATAGCGGGAGAACTAAAATCACAGAGAAGAGAATTACAGACATGAATAATAGAAGGACGTCACGAGGAGAGCTGCTGGAGATGGTCATAGAAAGATACGCCTGGCGTCGGTAGTTTGATATCGTATGCCCCATGGGGGGGGGGGTGTAAAAAGGGCAGAAGAGGATGGGATATTGGTGTGATATGTTTAGATAACTTCGATAAAGTTGGGGACTGGCTGATTTGATAATGTTATGCCCAACATACTGCAGTTTATTAATGAGTTAAAAGTCAGCTGCATATGCTTTACAGGACGTCGCAGTCAACCCCAGCATTTTTTGGCTGTTAGTGATTTGGCCAGTTAACGTTCAGTAGTTCGTCATGGCTTTCTGAACGACCGGCACTCATACCATTGTATGGAAACCAAAGCAATGTGTCTGCTTTCAAATCGCCCGCAGCTGTGTTTCGAACACCGTATACGGGATTACGAATTGCGTTCTTGACGCCTTCGCCACAGAGCTTTAATGAGGCCACATGAGATATAGCCAGCACACGAAAGACGGGACTGAACAACTCTAAATTGTTTTCGAAAAGTAGAAATTAAGTCAACTAAACATCTCTATAACGAAATAAAGGCTGACTGCACCAGGATTTGACAGTATAAAATTAAACAAAGGGTTTTGTTACGATCCTACTGAGCGACAACACGCACAGATGTGTACATGCTTTACTATGGAGATGAATAGAATAATACAATGACGACTAATCCGAAAATAATACATGTGTTCGTTCTTTCTGCGAGATCTTAACATGTTATACACGTACGTATCGTTATACACATACATTCATGCCACAAAACCAAAGGTGCGCAGTCGATCTAAGTCGGCGACAGCTGGGCGACTATTGAATGCAGATATAGTTTTTTTGAGAAATGCACTCATGGTTGTTGACCGGCTCTCGTAACATTAATGGAAGAAGTCGATATGACACAGACAATATAAAAATTTGCAAGCTGTAAGTGAACCGAGATTCGAACCCGCCGCCTTCGAATTACTGCCATACTGTAGGGGCTAGTGTACTTTGACGGCAGTCAACTAGACAACATTCACGAGGGGTCATTATTAGGCATATTTATTATTCACCTGAACCCACATTAGAATATAGAGAGAATTCCTACCCATCCATTGTTATGTCAGTGTTTCGTTCTCTCGCCTTGAACTCAGCGCAGTCCATACACTCAACTTCTAGCAGTACTGAAATGAATGTTGCGTGTGGATTAGCTTTCTGTTACCAGTGACCTTCGCTATCAGGCGAACGCACTCCGACTTCAGAGGTACTTGTAATTTACGTTCCGAAGTCAAAGATGAGCAATCAACATTTTAGTTCAACTGTCCGGTGTAGGAGTTGAACCCGCTTGTTGAACCTCGGCATCAGCACACCGGATGTTGAAGAAGGTGCTCTCTTTATCCATTCGGCCATGACCTCGCAAATGAATTTTAACCAAGCATAAGACAATCTGACAAACAGAGGACAGTTAAACTTAATCTGGTATATCTGTTTTTGTTTTCAGAAAGAAAATTGCAACAAATGAAAGGGCTATGAACAAAAGAGCGAGCAGACACGAAATATATCTATATCTATAAAACAAAGTGTATGTGTATATGTATATATGTATGTATGTAAATATGTATGTCCTTTATTTGTTCGCGAACGGCCCATCCGATTGAGATGAAATTTTCTACACGCCTTCCTTTCATTCCAGAGCTGTCAACTGTCATAGTTTTTTTTTCTTCTTCCTCCTCCTCCCCCTCCCAAAATACGTACGTAAATATATGATGATGATGATGAAAGAATCCCCGAACCAAAACGCTAGGGAAAGGGAAGAAAATGACGTGACTACACAGAATCGTCACACGGCAATCATCATCATCAAGTGCCGTGCCGGCTGGCGTAGGCGTTCATGGCTCTCCGTAGATCTCAGTCTTTGGTTTTTTGGATCAACTCTGCTGCTGATATTCCTCCATGCCACGGCAATATCAATAACAATTCATCTTTTTATGTGTAAGGAAGTTATCTACAGTCGTGTAGAAGGGAAGAACTAGACGAGTATGAATTCGGAATGGCGAACTCTCTCCTCCTCTCTTCTTCCTCCCTCTCATCCCTCTCCCGACTCCCTCCTCCTTCTCCCTCTTTCTTCTCCCTCTTCCTCTCCCCTCCTCCTCCATCCTCCTCCCTCCTACTCCATCCGCCTCCTCCCCCTCCTCCCTCATCTTCCCTTCTCCTCCCTCTCCCTCCTTATCCCTCCTCCTCCTCCTGCCTCCCTCCTCCTCCTCCTGCCTCCTTCTCCCTCATCATCCTCACTCCTCCTTCTCCCTCTTCCCTCTTCCTCCTCCTCCTACCTCCTCCCTCCTCCTCCCTCTACCTCCTCCTCCTCCCTCCACCCTCCTCCTCCCTTCTCCTCCTCTTCCTCCTCCCTTTCCTTCCTCCTCCTCCTCCCTCTACCTCCTCCTCCCCCTACCTCTTTCCTCCTCCCTCCTCTTCCTCTTCCACCTCCCTTTCCTTCCTCCCCTCCTCATTCTCCCTCCTTCCTCTCCCTCCTTCCTCCTCCTCCTTCTTCTTCTCCATCTGCCTCCTCCCTCCTCCTATCCCTCCTCCTCCCTCCTCCTCCTTCTCCTCCTCCCTCCTTCTCCTCCTCTCCCTCCTCCTCCTCCTACCCTCTTCCTCTTTCCCTCCTCCTCCCTCTCCATCCTCCTCCTCCCTCTTCCTCCTCCTTCCTTCTCCTCCCTCCTCCTCCCTCCTCCTCCTCCCTCCTCCTCCTCCCTCTACCTCCTCCCTCCTCCTCCCTTCACATTCCTCCTCCTCCCTCTTCCTCCTCCCTCCTCCTCCTCTCTCCTCCTCCCTCCTCCTCCTCTCTCCTCCTCCCTCCTCCTCCTCCCTCCTCCCCCTCCTCCCTCTCCTCCCTCCTCCTCCCTTCACATTCCTCCTCCTCCCTCTTCCTCCCTCCTCCTCCTCTCTCCGCCTCCCTCCTCCTCCCCTCCTCCCCCTCCTTCTCCTCCTTCTCCCTCCTCATTCTCCCTCTTCCTCCTCCCTCTTCCTTCTCCCTCCGCCTCCTCCATCCTCCTACTCTCTCCTCCTCCTCCCTCCTCCTCCCTTTCCTCCCTCTCCTCCTCCTACTCCCTTCTCCTCCTGCGTTCTCCTCCTCCCTCCTTCTCCCTCCTCCTCCCTCCTCCTCGCCTCCTCCTCCACACTACTCCTCCCTCCTCCTCCTAATCCCTCCTCCTCCCTCCTATTCCTCCCTACTCCTCCTGTCTCCTCCCTCCTCCTCCCTCCTCTTCCTCCTCCACCTCCCTCTTCCTCCTCCCTCCTCCATTTACCCAAGACAGACAGACAGTCAGACAGATAGTCGGGAACGGGATCTTATATGACTACTTATATAATTTAAATGAGATGCTCTCCACCATGGGATGGGCCGGGTCAGACAGACAGACAGATAGATAGATAGATAGACAGACAGACAGACAGTCGGGAACTTATATGACTACTTATATGAATTAAATGAGATTCTCCCCACCAGGAGTTGGGCGATGCCGGGCCGGGTCAGACAGACAGACAGATAGATAGTCGGAACGGGAACTTATATGACTACTTATATGAATTAAATGAGATTCTCCCCATCAGGGTCTGGGCGAAGACGGGCCGGGTCAGACAGACAGACAGACAGATAGACAGACAGACAGACAGACAGACAGATAGTCGGTAACGGGAACGAGAACTTATATGACTACTTATATGAATTAAATGAGATGCTCCCCACCAGGGTCTGGGCGAAGCCGGGCCGGGTCAGCTAGTAATCTATATTTCAATTTGTTTCATCGGATTCCCCTTCTGCTGCGCGTTTACCCCTATCGGAGCATTGGTCCTTAACCAGCGCACACTAAGCAATGGACTTGTTCACGTTGGTTAGATCTTGTAGCTGATATCCATGGGATCAGGTGGCCAGTTATGAGATTACTGTTATTCTTTCCCTCTTGAATGAGAATTGGATGTAACAAACCTTTTCTCCGGGTTTAGGGAGATGGGTTGTCCACAACTTGAATCTAAGTTTAGATAAATAGTGACTATGCTACAATAACAAATCAGTATTTGTTCCACTTAGAAATCGTGTCCCAGCAAGCTGTCATCACAGCAACAACACAGTTGTCCAGGATTCAATCTCTTTCTGGCAGAAACTCGCTTTTCTATCACTACTGCGTTAGGATCTACCCAGTCTTGCAAAATGGGTAATGACTCTTTTGTTTTTATTTTATTTATGTATGTATTTAATTGTGTTTTTCCCAACATTTTGGAAACGCATGATAGATGGCACATGAGGATTATGTCCTGTCGTAGTATATAACAGAGGAGCGGCTGGCCGAGAGGCTAGAACGCCAGACTCTTATTCGGGAGGCCCGGGTTCGATCCCTCGGTAAGGTGTCGGATTTTTTTCTGTCGGGGGCAAAGAGAAAATCCTAACCTGCACAGTTCGCGGCGACTGCACTAGCCATGCGGCCTTAATTCCTCAGGCTCAAAGACCCCTCTGCCATACACCGCAAGGTACTATATTGGCAGTAAATGACAGTTTTTGACAGTTATGACAGTAGTATATAACGTGTGTGACATGGGATTGTGTCCTGTTGTAGTATATAACGTGTGTGACATGGGATTATGTCCTGTTGTAGTATATAACGTGTGTGAAGTCCTAATACTTACTCCTACAGTCAAGGCAGTCAGTATGCCCTTCTCATTCTATCCAAGTCCGTTATTAAATGACACCCTGAGTTTCTATGTATGATGTGTGTATATTTCTTATTGACTCTCCCTCCCTTTCGCTCTCTCACTCATTGAATTGACTCATTTTCACTCATTCACTCTGTCATTTTCATTCCCATTCAGTCCCATCCAATATATCTATCTCTATCTCACTCAGTCTGTCTCCCTGTCTCTCTGTCTCTCTCTGTCTCACTCTTCCTGTCTCTCTCTGTCTCACTATCTCAATCTATCTCTATCTCTCTTTATCTCTGTCTCTGTATATCTATCGTTCTCTCTCTCTCTCTCTCTCTCTCTCTCTCTCTCTCTCTCTCTCTGTTAAAAATTGAAGGGTTATTTCAAGTTCTATGCTCGCTAAAACCATAGTAATGTTTTGTGGAGTTATGAAGAGAACAGTATCAAATTATAACCAAGAGAAAACCATATACAAGTTTGGTCAACAGAGACCTTAAGATCTGGCCTACCATGGCGCACGCTTTGAACTACGAGTCTTACATGGCAGTTCTGTTGTAAAAAGGCACAAACCCGCATTCAAAACAAACTATATTGGACGAAGAAATACCAACCACCAAGTATCTTTCCTCCCCTCAGTGCCCTCAATTTCTGCCCCGAAGTGCCAGCTGGCTCATATAAGACTGAAGATAACTGGTCATATAAGAATGATGATAGCTGGTTCATGTAAGAATGAAGATAACGGGTTGACATAAGAATGAAGATAGCTGGCGCATGTCACCACTAGTAAATGTCTGCGTCATTTGAGTGGTTCGTTTAAGAGTTAGGATAATATTCATCAAAGACTTAAGATAACTGGTTCATATAAGAATTGATCGCTTCATTAAGGGTTAAAGTAACATTTATATAGGAATGAAGATAACTGTCTCGTTCACGTACAAGTCGAAAACGTTGGTTCACATAAGAGCTGAAATAACTGTCTGGCTTATAATGAGTTCTTGCATGTTACATAGGTCCATTTTAACATGCGGCTGTGAATCCTGAAAATAAAATAAACAGGTTGAATCCATAGACGACTTGGAAAGACAACGTATCACAAACATTCTTGTTAGAAAACAATTCACCTATGTCATACATCCCGAAGCTCAATATTCTAATTCTATAATTCCGGGATTTCACTAGACCTATCCTTTCGTATATATTTAATGTTACATGTTATTAAGCCAACTTGTTATTCGTCAATTAAATGTTGTTAAAGCAACTTACCAAATGCAGATGTTTTCAATTAATCAAGCCGCCCGACGTGTTTGAACTGAATGCGATCTACACATGAAATAGGGACACACGAGGAAACTGGGTTGCAACACCTGGCTGAACGCACGTCTTCCACAACAGACTGCTATGAGACCAGTGTCTCGGAGTTCTGCAGTCGCACTCAAAGCCGCCCTCGCCGAGTTCACATCGCGTGATCACTATTTACTGACATGTTTTTGAGTCCAGAAGATAACAGGAGTTCTGGGTGCCCGTTACTTGGGCTCACTAAAGGGCGTGTTGTGCGACACGGTCTAGTCTCGGCCATTTAATATGCATTCTGAGAATGAGTCAAAAGGGTCCCTATTGCACTACTTGCCTGCCGTCCCGTTGGTCAGAGGTTCGATTCCCAATTTTTTTTTTTTTTTGGATTAATTATTTTTTTTAATTTAGCTGGGCTTCAAGGCGACCCAGTCTAAAATGGGTACCAGGAAATGTATTGAGAAGTAAAGGCGGCCGACCTGGTACTGACCACATCATTCACGAGTGCCGATATAGTCTAGTAAAATATGGCTCCAGCAATATATACCCAATGCGGCAGGCTTGGCCATGGGAATGCCATGGGAAAAAAGGGGGATTTTCTGAATAGTATCAGGATTGGATGGGATGGGACAGGCATAAATTACCATTGCATGGAACAGAAAAACATGTCCCATGGACAAGTTTGCCAGGCTTCGCCATGGGAATGATATTGGACAACCCTGCCAATGCGCCTTAAGGCATTTAAATGGGACTTTTACTGTGGTAACAGGTTACGGACGCAATTCGTAATCCCGCATCCTGCGTTCGAAACACAACAGCGGGAGATTTGACAATAGACCGCCTTGCGTCGGATTTTTACGAAATGGCATGGGTGCCGGTCGTTCAGAAAGCAATGGTAAACTACTGAAGGTAAACTTGCCAAGAGATCACAACAGCAAATAAAAAATGCTGGTGGTGATTGCGACGTCCCGTAAAGGTTATGCACCTAACTTTATTTAATGTGCATGTGTGTGCGTGCGTGCATGCATATATATTTAATATATATATAGACACTCACACCCACACACACACACACACACAAACACACACACACACACACACACACACAACATACTGCAGTCACCCCAGCCACAATTGGCTGTTTGTCATTTACTAGAACATTTTACGATAAGTAGTTTGCCATTGATTTCTGAACTAGATGTCAGCGAAATCCAAGAAATGAATGTCAGGCATAATTACTCACACCAACAACTAAATCTTCAACTGCTCCAACATAATAAGGGTAGAAATACAAGCTAGAATCAACTCTGGAAATAAGATATACTATGCACTACAACACCTTCTAAAATCAAATGCGCTATCTCGTAACACCAAGATCACAATTTACAAAACACTGATCAGACCAGTTGTGCTGTACGGCTCTGAAACCTGGAGACGAAGCCTTGTTGCAAACCTTTGAGAACAAAGTCTTAAGACGCATCTTTGGGTCCATTAGGGATACACAAAGTGGAGAGTGGAAAAGAAAAAGCAACAAAGACATTTATGATCTGTTTAAGTCCCCACTAATCACTGGTATCATGAAGGCTAATAGGCTGCAATGGCTGGAGCATATAGAAAGAATGGAAGATAATAGGGAAACAAAACTCCCTTACACTCAAGAAATAAATTACCGTAGACCCCGAGGTAGACCAAGAAGATGGTGGAGAGATAATATACATACAGATCTACAAGCACTTGGAATCAATGACTGGCAAGAGAAGGTCCACCAGAGAGACGAATGGAGACGGCTTGTATCTGCAGCAAAGAACCTCAATGGCTTTCGGAATGCTTCGAAAGAAGAAGAAGAAGAAGAAGAAGAAGAAGAAGAAGAAGAAGAAGAAGAAGAAGAAGAAGAAGAAGAAGAAGAAGAAGAAGAAGAAGAAGAAGAAGAAGGAGAAGAAGAAGAAGAAGAAGAAGAAGAAGAAGAAGAAGAAGGAGAAGAAGAAGAAGAAGAAGAAGAAGAAGAAGAAGAAGAAGAAGAAGAAGAAGAAGAAGAAGAAGGAGAAGGAGAAGAAGAAGAAGAAGAAGAAGAAGAAGAAGAAGAAGAAGAAGAAGAAGAAGAAGAAGAAGAAGAAGAAGAAGAAGAAGAGAAGAAGAAGAAGAAGAAGAAGAAGAAGAAGAAGAAGAAGAAGAAGAAGAGAAGAAGAGAAGAAGAAGAAGAAGAAGAAGAGAAGAAGAAGAAGAAGAAGAAGAAGAAGAGAAGAAGAAGAAGAAGAAGAAGAAGAAGAAGAAGAGAAGAAGAAGAAGAAGAGAAGAAGAAGAAGAAGAAGAGAAGAAGAAGAAGAAGAAGAAGAAGAAGAAGAGAAGAAGAAGAAGAAGAAGAAGAAGAAGAAGAAGAAGAGAAGAAGAAGAAGAAGAAGAAGAAGAAGAGAAGAAGAAGAAGAAGAAGAAGAAGAAGAAGAAGAAGAAGAGAAGAAGAAGAAGAAGAAGAGAAGAAGAAGAAGAAGAAGAGAAGAGAAGAAGAAGAAGAAGAGAAGAAGAAGAACTAAATGAATCGGCATCACAAGCAATAAATTACTCATACACCTACTGTTGTTCAAGTCTCTAATGTTCAAGAGTAAACTTCCTGAATTTCGAAAGTGAGAGGAGTTCTAGGGTAAAATGATCAATTACATTGCAACTGGTTTATCCGATATTGATAGGTCTCTTTCCACAGAGTGGGTTGACCAAAGCGTCGCACAGAGCTCCAGCGACGAGATCCAGGGGTCTTGGGAAAATTACACTCGTCAACAGAATAACGGAGTCCGAAAAACTTACCCTCGTCCTTCGGGGTGCAAGGGGGGTTACTCGACCCATCCAGACGAACACTCATGTGAAGTGAATCCTGTAATCCATTTGGACAGCTTGTAAAATTTCCAAGCAATTCGCGGAAGATGTGGATTTTAAGCACAATTTTGAGACTATCATAATTGAAAACCAGCCGTGAATGACTGCAAATATTACCAGACTAGATCACTATCAAAACCATATAGGAAACGTAAATTAAGTGTTTGAGACATAACAACAGAAGAGGTGTATAAATACATTAGTCTTATATGGGGAAATATTGGGGTAGAAAAGCAAGTGAAGAGACATATGAACGCGAAAAGCTATTACAGGTGGGCAACAAATAGTAATATAAGCAACTTCATTAAAGTGTCAAGTAGCAGTTAGAGATAGAGAGTCAAGATCGCCAATATCAGCTTCAGACCAAGAAAAGAAGAAGGAATGTACTAACCACTGTTACACACTTCCTTTCCTTAAACATCCAAAGAGATTTGCCCTCATATAGTCACTGTTTAATCTCATCACCATGCAGAACGGTATTATCATTACAACCAGCGAGTAAGATTCTAGATCCTTCGCCAGCTCTCCTGCCTCGTGCATTGTCATGTCCAGGATATCTATAATGCCCTGTGTCATGCTGGTCGACCGAAGACCCTTCTGCCATGATCCATGCCTTCCATTACTGTCTCTTTCAAACCCATTGCAACGTTTCATTTCAGTTTGTCAGTTTCCGAAACATAATGCAATTTATGAGACAGTTTTCTTCAATGTTCAGATTTTGTTAAGAGACAATATTTTCCTTCTTTTTGATCTACAATATTCTAAGAATTTTATATTTAATCGTGAGTATTTTCCCATGTTCTTTATTTTTATGTTTTCAATCATATGCATGTATGCGATTGTTGTGATTGTTATTATTCGTGTTGCTTGTCGTATCATTTCATAGACTCAGAGAACCTGCGGATTATCAGCAAATACCGGCAACCATCTCCCCTTCCCTCACATATACCTCGAATCAATGGTTGATTCCTTTCATACCAGCTGCTTGTTGCCATGGAGAACCTGGGCACAGATTAAAGACTATGGACAATCGATTTCAGCGTGGAAATGAGGTCCCTTACTTCTTATTTTACGTGCTGGAAAACATAATTTGCATGCCAGGCTTGGGGATTGAATTAGAGACAGCAATCACTGCCAATCAGTGTGTTTGTTGTTGTTGCTGATGCAGATGATATTACTGTAGCTTAAATGTCAACTTTAAACGTCATCTGCAAATAAACGTAAATCTCCGGCTCATGTAAGTGTTAGCTGTGTCAGGAGAATAGAAACAGAACAGCCAGAGAGTACCTCAAGCCAAGTATGTATGGGACACGGTAAAAAAGATGAATGCTGTCAGAGAGTACCTGAAGCCAAGTATGTATGGGACACGGTAAAAAAGATGAATGCTGTCAGAGAGTACCTGAAGCCAAGTATGTATGGGACACGGTAAAAAAGATGAATGCTGTCAGAGAGTACCTGAAGCCAAGTATGTATGGGACACGGTAAAAAAAGATGAATGCTGTCAGAGAGTACCTGAAGCCAAGTATGTATGGGACACGGTAAAAAAGATGAATGCTGTCAGAGAGTGCCTGAAGCCAAGTATGTATGGGACATGGTAAAAAAGATGAATGCTGTCAGAGAGTACCTGAAGTCAAGTATGTATGGGACACAGTAAAAAAAGATGAATGCTGTCAGAGAGTACCTGAAGCCAAGTATGTATGGGACACGGTAAAAAAGATGAATGCTGTCAGAGAGTACCTGAAGCCAAGTATGTATGGGACACGGTAAAAAAGATGAATGCTGTCAGAGAGTACCTGAAGCCAAGTATGTATGGGACACGGTAAAAAAAGATGAATGCTGTCAGAGAGTACCTGAAGCCAAGTATGTATGGGACACGGTAAATAAGATGAATGCTGTCAGAGAGTACCTGAAGCCAAGTATGTATGAGACACGGTAAAAAAGATGAATGCGGTCAGTAAAATAGCTTCGTATGGGTACTGGGGTAGTGTCAGTAAATAATGAAATAACAAAAGCGTCTGAAGGAAACATCCATCTATAGCTGATCTTATCTTAGATAGTAGTATTTGCTGTGCTAAATCATGACCTCTTTACATCAAAATATGCTTTAGCACGCTCTGTTGATTTCTGAACTTGGGGTGGGGAAGGAGACCTCTGCAACACAGCCGTTGTGAAGATGTTACTTTGGGGCCGTGCCTGGGGAGAGGGGGAGGGGGGGGGGGTCTCGACACCAGCCCCTTTAAGGTTCACCCGACCTGACCGCCAGCACATCGGGCACTGAGAGTTTTATACTCGGTCTTCCAGGGCATTCACTAATCAGCCAACCAGACAACCAATCAGACAATCAACCAGAAGACCAACCAGACAACCAACCAGACAACCAACCAGATATTCAACCAGACAACCACCCAGACAACCAACCAGACAACAAACCAGATAACCAGACAATCAAACAGACAAACAAACAGACAACCAACCAGACAACCAACCAGACATCCAACCAGACAACCAGACATCCAACCAGACAACCAGACAACCAACCAGACAACCAGACAAACATCCAGACAACCAACCAGGCAACAAACCAGACAACCAACTAGACAACCAGACAACCAACCAGACAACCAACCAGACAAACAACCATACAACCGACCAGACAACCTACCAGACAACCAACCAAACATCCAGACAACCAAACCAGACAACCAACCAGACAACCAACCAGACAACCAGACAACCAACCAGACAACCAACCAGACAATAAGCCAGACAACCAATCATTCAACCAACCAGACAACCAACCAGACAACCAGACAACCAAATAGACAACCAGCCAGTCAACCAATCATACAACCAACCAGACAACCAAACAGACAACCAACCAGACAACTAACCAGACAACCAACCAGACAAAAACAAGACAACCTAACAGACAACCAACCAAACAATCAACCAGACAATCAACCAGACAATCAAACAGACAACCAACCAGACAAACAATCAGACAATCAACCAGACAACAAACCAGACAACCAACCAGACAACCAGAAAACCAAATAGACAACCAGCCAGACAACCAACCAGACAACCAGCCAGACAACCAACCAGACCACCAACCAGACAACCAACCAGACAACCAACCAGACAACCAACCAGACAACTAACCATACAACCAGACAATCAACCAGACAACCAGACAACCAGACAACCAACCAGACAACTAGACAACCAACCAGACAACCAACGAGACAAACAGACAACCAGGCAACCAAACAGACAACCAGAAAATCAGACAACAAACAATACAACCAGACAACAAACCAGACAACCAACCAGACGACCAGACAGCCAGACAACCAAACAACCAACCAGATAACCAACCATACAACCGACCAGACAACCAACCAAACAACCACACAACAAACCAACCAAACAACCAGACAACCAACCAACCAACCAACCAAACAACCAACCAACCAAACAACCAGACAGCCTAACAACCAGATAACCAACTAAACAACCAACCAGACATCCAATCAGACAACCAATCAACCAACCAGACAACCATCCAGACAATCAACCAGACAACCAACCAGACAACCAACCAGACAACCAACCAGATAACCAACCAGATAACCAACCAGACAACCAACCAGACAACCAACCAAACAACCAGACAACCAACCTGACAACCAACCAGACAACCAACCAGACAACCAGCCAGACAACCAACCAGACAACCAATCAGACAACTAACCATACAACCAGACAACCAACCAGACAACCAGACAGTAAACCAAACAACCAGACAACCAACCAGACAACTAGACAACCAACCAGACAACCAACCAGACAACCAACCAGACAAACAGACAACCAACCAGACAAACAGATAACCAGAAAATCAGACAACAAACAATACAACCAGACAACCAACCAGACAACCAGACGACCAGACAGCCAGACAAAAGATCAACCAACCAGACAACCAGCCAGACAACCCATCAGAGAACCAATCAAACAACCAACCTACAAACCAACCAAACAACCAGACACCAACCAACCAAACAACCAACCAACCAAACAACCAGACAACCTAACAACCAGATAACCAACTAAACAACCAACCAGACATCCAACCAGACAACCAATCAACCAACCAGACAACCAACCAGACAACCAGAAATCCAACCAGACAACCAATCAACCAACCAGAGAACCAACCAGACAACCGAACAACAAACCAACTAAACAACCAGACAAACAATCAGACAACCAGACAACCAAATAGACAACCAGCCAGTCAACCAATCATAC
>OY992877.1:102559744-102560961 GCA_963921405.1 Cepaea hortensis
AATATCCAGTATCTTTAGGAGCCACATTGTGGCCATGCCCTACCTACATGGACCCACATACTTTATGTTAACAAGAATAGTGAGAGGCAAAACAAAACCTTTGTTGGTAAAAGTTACCAACTGCGAACAGTAAGCCACTTGTCGTGAACACTGGGGAAACTTTAGAGGCTAATACTGCTTCCTGTTTAGCTATGGGATACAACACAAAAGCTTTACACAGGGGAAAGGGATAATAAGATTACCATTTAGCTAGGTAAATATAGAAACGAGCCCAGAAAAGTGAGAATTAAACAGCCTAAAACATCCATGATAAAGACATCGGCCCGCTTACCTTCATAGACAAGAACAGAAGACAAGGGGTCAGCATGGACGAGCGGGTAAGAGCTCACGTTCTTAAAATCCGGTGTGCTGATGCCGAGGTAGCGGTTTAAACCACTAAACCGATCAGTTGGACTAAAATGTTGACTTCTCGTTCTTGACCGGGGTAGGGGCGTAAATTACAAGTACCTCTGAAGTTGGAGTGGACTCGTCTGATGAGAAAGGACACTGGTAATAGGGAAAGCTAACCCACACGTAAAAATCAGTCCAATGCACTAGAAGTAGTGGTTCGCATATGGACAACATTGGAGTTTAAATCAAGTGAACGCAAAACGGACAAGAAAGAAAGAAAATAAAACTGCGAGTTTCGAAGTTATCAAGAACGAAACAACAACAAAACCGAGAGACACACCGCATACAGACAGAAACCGCAACATATAAAAGAAACAGAAAGGCAACAGTCGAGCCATGAGCGCAGTCAGTCTGGCTTTGGGGAAAAGAGTGACCACCTATTCCCTCGTATACTCCGGTTTGTAAAATGTGATGGCCTTGTCACATCACAGATCCAGTTTAAAAGGTTATTTGCATATCTTTTACATGACGTTGCAGTCAACCACATCGTATGTTGGCTGCTTGTGATTTCTTGGCAAGTTTACTTTTAGTAGTATGCCATTCATCAAGTATAATCTCAAAGAAGGAACAGCTAAAAACTCTGGCCACGTACAAATAGATAATATGACCATTAAAAGAACGGAAACATACAAATACCTGGGTACAGTCTTCAACTCTTCCAACATCATAAGGGAAGAAATACAAACTAGAATCAATTTTGGAAATAAGATATACTATGCACTTAGTTGCCGGTCTCTCTGGCTGTGGGTTACAACACTTTCTCTCTG
>OY992877.1:102561161-102566161 GCA_963921405.1 Cepaea hortensis
AATCAACGACTGGCAAGAGAAAGTCAACCAGAGAGACGAATGGAGACGGATTGTATCTGCAGCAAAGAACCTCAATGGCTCGAAACGCTGAAGAAGAAGAAGAAGAAGAAGAAGAAGAAGAAGAAGAAGAAGAAGAAGAAGAAGAAGAAGAAGAAGAAGAAGAAGAAGAAGAAGAAGAAGAAGAAGAAGAAGAAGAAGAAGAAGAAGAAGAAGAAGAAGAAGAAGAAGAAGAAGAAGAAGAAGAAGAAGAAGAAGAAGAAGAAGAAGAAGAAGAAGAAGAAGAAGAAAGAAGAAGAAGAAGAAGAAGAAGAAGAAGAAGAAGAAGAAGAAGAAGAAGAAGAAGAAGAAGAAGAAGAAGAAGAAGAAGAAGAAGAGAAGAAGAAGAAGAAGAAGAAGAAGAAGAAGAAGAAGAAGAAGAAGAAGAAGAAGAAGAAGAAGAAGAAGAAGAAGAAGAAGAAGAAGAAGAAGAAGAAGAAGAAGAAGAAGAAGAAGAAGAAGAAGAAGAAGAAGAAGAAGAAGAAGAAGAAGAAGAAGAAGAAGAAGAAGAAGAAGAAGAAGAAGAAGAAGAAGAAGAAGAAGAAGAAGAAGAAGAAGAAGAAGAAGAAAAGAAGAAGAAGAAGAAGAAGAAGAAGAAGAAGAAGAAGAAGAAAGAAGAAGAAGAAGAAGAAGAAGAAGAAGAAGAAGAAGAAGAAGAAGAAGAAGAAGAAGAAGAAGAAGAAGAAGAAGAAGAAGAAGAAGAAGAAGAAGAAGAAGAAGAAGAAGAAGAAGAAGAAGAAGAAGAAGAAGAAGAGAAGAAGAAGAAGAAGAAGAAGAAGAAGAAGAAGAAGAAGAAGAAGAAGAAGAAGAAGAAGAAGAAGAAGAAGAAGAAGAAGTATGCCATTGCTTTCTGCACGACTGGCACTCATGTCTTTGTATGGGAACCAATGCAAATCCGTCTGCTTTTAAATTGAACGCGGTATGCGGGATTACGAGTTGCAATTGTAACTCCGCCACAGCGCCAGTACAGATCCATAGCAGGCTCATTATAGTTATGCTACAGGAAACAGCTACAGGAAATAAAACTAATATCTTCTAAAATATAAGACACAATAAATACCTCAGATATAACCAGTGGTATCAAAACAACTGTCCTTGTTGTCTTATCTCGTTTCGCTTGGATCAAGGGCAGTTTTATTACGAACACTACCAATGTCACAGTATACCACCCATCCTTGCTATTTCGATGTTAGAATGTAAATTAATATCACATTTATGCTTTGGATATGAGGATACGTTGTATGACAGCCATCCGTAAGTGTATATTGAATATTAAATTGTAGGAAATAAGCTGCGTATAATTAGACCTCCCGACCTAATTGACTGATATATACAGTATGCCAGGTTTGCTAGATTATTTAAGCAATTATCCCTACTGATGCACCCCGTACTCTGTTTGTGTCTCTGTATGGTTATTCAGCTCGGTATTACAATCCCTAGTATTTTGCCAATACCATTTATTCAGCGACTGTGCCATGGCCAGTTGACGCTGTGCCATGCCGATAAGCATGGGTGATCATGTTTTGCCATCTCGCACTATCACCATAGTCGTGGATCAGCTCCGTATTCTTGTCTCGACCATGGCACGTGGTCAAGCCATCCAGATATTTACTTCTCTGCCTTTCCCTTGTTCTTTTCCTCTCAATCTTGCCCATTCTCACCAAGTTCTCTAATTTATTTGTTATATTGTGTCCAAAAAAATGTTAACTGTCTACGTCTAATTTCTCTAATCAGTTTACGGTTCTCATTCGCTTCTTGTAGGGCTTGGTCATTGGTATTTATGTCTGCCCTTGGTGTTATTTGCATGTTCCTCAGAAACCACATCTTTACTGCCATTACATGTTTTTCAACTTGTCTGCTCATTGTCCACGTTTCACATCCATACAAAAGTGTAGGTTCTATGTATCACTTCAAGACTCTTTTTCTCGTTCAAATTGACATCTTTTTTATTGGTCAGTATGTATTCTATCTTTCAAAAACCTACCTTCACCATTGTGATTCTTGTTCTAATCTCTTCAAGGCACCTCCCATCAGATGTCATAACTGTTCCGAGATAGTTAACCATTTACTTGTTTAAGAATATTCCCATTTACCAGCATATTACATTGTGGTATTTCTTTCTTCCTATTGACGACCATAATATGTGTCTTTTTACAATTTACTTCTAACCCTCGTTGTTTACTGTGTGCAACAACCCCATCTACTAAATGTTGCAGATCCTGTTCATTGTCTGTAAAATGAATACCAGGAAATACCTTGAGAGGTAAAGTAGGCCGGTGTTATATTGATGATATCCCCCACCCCCTGAGTACCGATTGATTTATAAAATAGAGGACCAGCACCATATGTCCATTACACTACAAGACGTGTGAAGTGGACACTTTACTTCCTTTGCTTACTTACATTCTCATCTTACCTCAATAAGCTGAATTTTGCCCCAGCCACTGATACATTGTGTGACGTTGACACATCAAGATTCTATTTTAATCTAGCCGTGTGACAGGTTCAAGAACTCTGATGACTTTATGGACGTCTCATGCGCAACAATGCATGATAATGTGATAATGCGTCAATGTTCTAAAAATAACACCCGTTGCCATAGTATATCGCCGCAAGTTAGGTCCCATTTCATTAGTTGAAAGAATATACTGAGGTGTGTCACAGCTCCGATAGGTGGCGGCCCAGACTAGAGGTTCCCAAACATAATAAGCTGAAGAGTCCCTCGCACCGGGAAAAATACAAAGAGTCAAAAACTGTCATTTACTGCCTATATAGTATACCTTGCGGTGTATGGCAGGGGCGGGAGGGGAGGTCACGAGCCTGATGAATTAAGGCCGCCTGGCTAGTGCAATCGCCGCGAACTGTGCAGGTTAGAGTTTCCTTTTTTCCCCCGACAGAAAAAGATTACACACCTTACCGAAGATTCAAATCCGGGTCTCCCGAAAGAGAATCCGGCATTCTTGCCACTCGGCCAGCCACTCCCCATTACAAAGAGTTCCACATAAAATAATTTACAGAATATTCTGAACATTCAATAGTTGCAGTTACATGATACAGAGGCAGAGAAATCACTAAGAAAGTTGGAAGCAGTGAGTTCTAGAATAATAGCATCAATATTTAGAACCTCATTAACGAAATTCAATATGAAATTTATTCAATTTTGCGCACTAATAAATAAAAAAAAAAAGATGAATAAGTTAAAGAGAAATGTTACCTTACGTCTGATTGCATATTTATGTTTTAAAAAAAAAACAGTTAGTTGCATGTCCTTTACAAAACGTCACAAGCAACCCCAGAATTTTTGGGCTGTTAGTGATTTATGAGGAGTAGGTTGCAATTGTTTTCTGAGCGGCCGACACGGTCTGCTTTTAAATCACCCGCTGCTGATGTCGAACCCTTGACTTGTAATGTCAAACCCTCGATTCGGTATGGCAAACCATCAACTCAGTATGTCGAATCCTCTACTCGGTATGTCGAACCATCAACTCAGTATGTCAAACCCTCGACACGGTATGTCAAACTCTCGACTCGGTATGTCGAACCTTTGACTCGATACGTCGAATGCCCGACACGGTATGTTGAACGCTCAACTCGGTATGTCGAACCCTCGACTCGGTACGTCGATTGCCCGACTCGGTAAGACGAACCCTCGACTCGGTACGTCGAATGTCCGACTCGGTATGTCGAACCCTCAACTCGGTATTCGAACCGTCGACTCGGTACGTCGAACCGTCGACTCGGTATGTCGAACCCTCGGCTCAGTATGGTTGGGAATTGTGAAACTGAGATCCACCATAAATATGAGAACATTAAAACGTTCTTTGTTGCTGGGAAATAAAAGCAATAAAGTCACTGCCAGGAACAAGTGGCATATAAGAGCAAATGAAGACATATCTAAGCCCCAATATCATGAAGGGAGTGACAATATAGAGATAAGACGGGTGTCTGTCAGCTTGATAGGACTTGAAAGTTGTTATCTGATAGGTTGATAAGCGCAAGATGCTATAGATGTGCAGTGTTAGATAATATGCTGGGTCACACATGTGAAAAGTCAAGTTACTTATATCTTTCCTAATCTTTACCACCGTTTCGTACACTAAGTTACTGTTTTGAGGTTAAGTTCTTTGTTTCTTATCTGATCATATTTACCTGGGTCTGGGGATTTCAAAATGCACTTTGCAGCTTTTGGTTCAGAGATGGTTACTTCAAAACAAAAATATTTTTTCATTTCTTTAAAATTTTTATTTTTTGTATTTATAGAAGGGCTCTTAGCCCCCTTTCCCCACCCCTGGTCCCTGTGTTACGTGTTGTGAGTGATTGTGCCTTATAGCAGCTGAAGGTTTCTGTGTTCTATATGGCCAGATCTTGATCAGCTGAGATACACATAGACATTAGCCACAAGACCGAGACGCGATATTGTTAATGTCTTGTTTACAATACCTCCTTGTTGCAAGTGCAAATGTTCCTTTAATATAAAAGTGTTTGGGAAGCATTGCACAAGGTCACAACTTTAGTAGGTAAAGTTACCTGACTTTGTTTCCTCATCACCTCGGCCATAACATGCACAAGACCACAGCTTTACGAGGTCGAGGTCAGACTGCTTGTTTCCTTCCTCATCACCTGTCTCCGTGGCGAAGTAGTTTCGCCGTCTGCCTCGCGTTACAGTGGTCGTGGGTTCGAATCCGGGCTACCTCGTTTGGTTCACGAGTGTAATTTTCACAGAGACGCCTCAGGGTTATCACTGGAGCTAAGGAGTTCGTGTCTTGTGCGATGCCTTTTAGTGGGCTCTTGCGGAAAGAGACCGAGCCATATGGGATAAAGCGTGGTACAATCAAGTCGATACTTTTGCCTTTTATACCTTGTTTTTCCTCATCACCTTTGCCTTGACATAATCTGGGCATGAAGTAAAGCAAATGCTCTTCTACATCCCTTCCCCATTCGCTGTCTTGTTCCTCTTTCACCCG